>VDFB02285331.1:0-118839 GCA_007258455.2 Sequoia sempervirens
TTAAATACTAAAATGAAGAGAAATGAAGATGAATATCAATGAACTAATAATAAAAGGCACACAAACCCTAGCAAGATCTAAAATAAGATAATATAATAAAAAATTAGATCTAAAAACTTAAAATGATAAAGGTATAAACCTTAAGTTAAAACCCTAGGGTAGTGTAGGGTTGGAGTGTTTCACCAAAATGTAAGGAAATTAACCTTTTCCTAAGCTTGATCTAGGTTAATCTAAATAAGATGCATATAAGTCAGCACAAATTAAGGGATATTAATAAATAATAGTTATGATAGTGATAATTTAGAATTAAATTCTATTTTAAGAAAGAAATAGCAAAGAAAGAGTTTAATTATCTCTATAACTTAATGTGAGGTACCCAATATGATGTGGCATAAAATATGATGGGTTCGGTAAAAGATAAAGTATTTCATGTATGTGTTAATTTTCTAGAATTTTATATTGATTTATCACTTTTCTTGGTCAAATCCAAATCCACGGGTCTTTATCATTTCCAAAGTAAGCATATATCTTGGTAACCATATACTTAATATTGTTGGTTGCACACTTTTTCTCTATGAATTTCTTGATTCTTTGTGCCTCTTTGAATGTCAAGGACTAACTTTGTTTAGAAACACCCTAGGAAGGTCACTATATGGAAATAATCATGTTATTTAGGTCAACCCATATAATAGGATTGACTTTATCGTCATGAAAGATATTGGTAGAAATCAAGTGTGTAAGTGCACTAGAGTGATTATGTAGAATTTTAGCTTCCTTTTAGTGCATTGATTGAAGTGTTTGTATAATAAATTCTCCTTTTATGTGAATGATAATTAATAATTCTTGTGGATGAAAAATGCATGCAATTGAATACCTTTAACTTCAAGTGAACAACAACAATCATATAAAATGTGTAATAAGTCAACTTAGGGTGAGAATCAACCAATATTTAAATTTAAAATTTAGAATTTTAGGGGTCAAATCCATAAGTACAAGATTAATCTTAGACCCATGATATTTACCCAGGATATGAGAGTGGTAAGATTTATGTGGGGAATGAATGTTTCACACTGATGAGATTTATCTCGAATATGGGAATACCGAGATCTATGTTTGGAATTTGGATGTTCCATACTCATAAGATTTACCTAAAATATGAGAGTGACAAGATCTATGAAGAATGACTATTTAGATATATAAGATATTATAAATGTGAGATGTATAAGAAGGTGTAAATAAACAAATAAAGTATAGTCAAATATATGAGAATGTGTATAAATAAAGATAAATGAAAGATTAAAAAAATAACCTAACTTCACACAAAATTACATAATTTATTAACATATAATTATTGAAACACCCTCTCGGAAAAATAAACTCAAAACTAGATAAGGGTGGAAGCACAAACCTATGTCACACTTTTGGCCAACTAAATAGTTTCAAGGAAAATGATAATTTCACCTTAAATAGTTTCGGGCAAAATAATTTCGCTCGAAACCATGTGGCCTATACATGAGACATATAGTTTTGGGTGAAGCACTTTCACTTGAAACTATAAAATAATTTTTTTCCCTTTCTAAATTTTAAATGCACCTCAATTTAAATGTAAGGTTTCAATCGAAACATTTTCGATTGAAAGTCTTTTGATCATAAATGTTTTGATTGAAACCATCTCAGTGACATCCTTTCTGGCAACCACTTCATCCTTTTTCATAATTTTCTAAAACTTTCCACTTGAACTGAATATTTCTTCAGTTGGAATAGATTTTTTCAAAAAACTAAAAATACCCTTTTGTAGAGCTTGAAGTCGACAATTCATATATATATATATATATATATATGATATTTTTATTAGTCTTAATATGCTTCTTTTTTTAATATTACAAGTAGGTTGTTATAATAAAAAATGAGATTGATTAGAAATTAAAAAATATTAATGAAATATAATAAAATATTTGGAAACATATATGGCACACTAGAGGAGAGAATCCTCTTCAAAAGGGTATAATGGTTTTTTGAAAATGATACAAAAACAAACAAGAGTTGATCTCAAATGATAACTATCAAATTTCAATAAGTTTGACTTTAAAATGATATTATGAAGAAAATATACATCAATTGTTTTTCCATGTATTGGATACTGAAGATATCTATTTGGAAAAAATAGGGAAAAATATTCTTCTCTTTTTTTGTGACATCAATTCGAGGTCACTTTTTCCTTTTTTTTATCAATTCAAAATCTGCTCTTAAATTTATAAAAATCATTTTTAAAAAAATTGAAAATTTACAATCATAATCTTCATCAAGAGTTCTATATTTCATTAGTTTACATCATTTTAAAATTTAAAATATAATAGCAATTCAAAATCTACTCTTAAATTTATAAAAAATATCATTTTTTTTAAATTTGAAAAATTACAATCATAATCTTCATCAAGAGTTCTACATTTCATTAGTTTACATCATTTTAAAATTTAAAATATAAAGGTCACTTTTATGTTGTCAAAGTTGATATTTTATTTGTTTGTGTTGGACAATTCCTTTATAAAAGTATGGCATAGGTTTGTACTTTTACCCATAAAAATTAATATAAATATAATTTCTTACCATTAAACAAATATAAAAAATAATAAGTTATTTTATTATAAATAAAATTACTTAAAACTATTTTAATTCTTTTAAACTAAAAAATAATTATAATAGTTTTAATTTAAAATCAATTTATAAAATGCATAATTGAAGATTTAATCTATTAAAATTTGCTAACTTTGTAAACAATGCAAAACATAATATAACACTATTAAATTTGAAAACATAACAACCTTTAAATTAGGTATTTACTTAAAATATTTATAATTTTAAAAAATTATAAACACAAATATATACTATTGATAAGAGATTTGAGCGTTTAACATTCTATAATTTAAAAAAATTGATTAAATTAAATCACACCAGATAATCTACCACTCTATAAGTAGTTAGGGATAGATGGGAGTTAAAATATGTTTTATATTACAATAGAGAAAATTGCACACCCTTACAATTTTACATTATGTTCCAGGCTTGCTTTACCATCCATTCTTCTAGCAAAGATTATCAAATTTCTTCATGAGATTTTTGTTCTTCTTACCGACTTGAGACCACATGTCATATTTTGAGTGATTCCTCTAGGAGACTACCATAATGCATGAACCTCCACATGATGCACTAGCATCTCACAAGTTTCTAAAATTTAAATATTGGTTTCTGTCTTAGCTACTTGTTGTTGCTTTCTTTAATACTTGTTTGTCTAGAAAATGCCTTCAACATTTGATTCCTACTCTTAACTTCCCCATAATTTTTTTGACAAAACAGTCTTTTAAATTTCATCTCTCCATTAAAAACAACACATGAAAGTCTTGCTCTTGGTTGCACTTTGTTGATCAAACCTTCATTGTTGAAGCTACATTATTTTTGTCGATAACTCTTTAAGCCCACTTCTCTCTTCTACATCATGTTGGTAATAAATTATTTAGTAAGTTCTTATTCTTGTTTGGATAATCTTATGACAATCTATTTATCACATTTATTTCTACACTTCTATTGGAAAATTTATTAGTGACCATCACCACCCTTTACTCAAATTTTTACACACACTAGGGTATTCTTCCCCATAGATGAATGATTACTACATATAGATTTACTTCATTGTCACTATTCTTAGTTCTACATGCATATAGGATAACAACATACACTATCTCCAATCTCTTTTCTATTTGACTTCTTGTGGAGGTTGAAAGACCAAACTAGGGATTCAATAATTTTTAGTAAACTCTCATGAATTCCTAATAATTTTTCTTATCCTAGCTAAAATTTTCTCAAGGATCAACTCACATAGTGGTTTGCATCCTTTCTATCTATCCCTTGTCATTTCTATTTTCATTATAAAATATGTAGATTAGGTTACTTTTCTTTATTTATATATCATTTGATATCCCTTGGTTTGTTTTCCTTATTTCTTGTTGTGCAAGTGAGTTCAAAATTTTAGTAAACAATTGAGTTTTGTAACTCTTCTAGATGATAGTGGGAGACTTGAACGATAATGCATAAAAAAGACTACCACACATTGTGTAGGTGTTGCATCACAATAGTTTCTTGAATAATGCGCTCCATCCTCTAGCCATATTCCTTTTTTTTTTGTTATTTCTATTTTTCTATCTGGTCTATCATTTTAACACTTTTATTTTCTTTAATTTATGAATCCTTTCTATTTCTCTCATCATTTCATTTAATTAATTTATAAGTTAACAATAGTTTAATTTCTTGATTACATATATAATAGTTTGTATTAATATATATTTTTATAATAAATATTATAAATCATATATATCAATATAAAGCAATGATATAAAAATGTTAAAATTTTAAATTTATTGTTAAAAATATTTTAAAAATTAGAAAGAATTATATTTAATCTTGAAAATATTCTATTTTGAATCCTATATATATTAAAAAATGTAAAATTAGAAAATATTGATAATTAGAAATAAATGTAAAAATCTTAAATTTACTGTTACAATTAACAAGAAGTTTCTAAATTCATATAGAAAATAAATCTTGTTAAAGTATTCAAAAAGTGAAAAAATAATTATATTCTATTTTGAAAAGATTTTATTAATATATATTTTTATAATAAATATTATAAATCATATATATTATTATAAAACAATGATAACTATTAGTAAAAATGTTAAAATCTTAAATTTATTGTTAAAAATATAAAAAAAATTAGAAAGAACTATATTCAATCTTGAAAAGATTCTATTTTGAATAGATTTTGAATTAATAAATATATTTATAATAAATATTATAAATCATATATATTAATATAAAGTGAAATTAGAAAGAATTATTCCAATTCTAAACTAATATATATATACTACAATAAATTTTTACGGTTTAATAATAATTTTAAGTGTCATATTTACATTATCTAAAAATATAGCAAGTCAAATAAAATAAAAAATAATTTTTTAAGTTGTAATATACGGTTCCAAAATGTAAAAAATGTCAGATAGACCATCAAATTCCAAGCGTGATTCATCTTATCTTTTTGCATATATATACATGTTTATAACATAAAAACATAAAAAACAATTTAAAATATGGAAAAATAACTCCTATAAATTAATCTTGATGCTTATGTCTCCTTCAGAGTATAGTACTATACTCTCTCTATGATTAAAAAAAGAAAACAAGTCCAATGACATGATACCAACGTAAATCATTCCTTGACAATTGAACACCCTAACAAAGCAATTGGTGTCTCTTGTATAGGTTAGGTGAAGTTGGGGAAATTCTTTCAAAATTGCAAGTTATCTTAATTGTCCAATCCTTTTATTGAAAAGTAAGCAATATATTGGTTGTTAAATATTGAAATTTATGTTGAACCACATTTTGGTGGAACTTTTCCACTAGAAGATCAAAATTCTCGGCATTTCTATCCCAACCAAATTTAAATCCATACCTTTGTTGGGGAAAGGCTGATCCGAACCACTGGTTCGTTGCTTCATAGCAAGAAGACAAACAGTTCATTTATTATAATAAATTAATTTGACCAGTCAAAATTGATTGTTACCAGCAGAAGAAAAATGAGATGAAAGATCAGTAATTTAGGGCAATCCCATGAAAACAGCCCCACCAACTCCGAATCAAATTACGCCTACAAATTTTCAATCATCGTACTGAACTGTGAAAATCCCAAGTCAAAAAACTGTGTGTCTCAGCAACGACAACAACAAATTCTCAACTAATATGCTCTTAAGTGACTCGGAAACATTACCCAAATGTCAAATTCCCAGTTAGAAACATCATAGAAGTTCATTGTTGAACAATTTTTTAATCTTGCTGTACCAACCAAATTCTTGTTTACAGAATATTAAACAGTAGTACTGGCATTAGTAGCAGTACTGTAGTACTGTTATACTTGGTAATCGGCACCCTTGATATGAAATAGTCCCTCGTGCAACCATCCTTTCAGTCCATTTTTAACTGGACAGACCCCTTGCTTTTAATGATTTAAGCTCCACAGGTTTCTACCCCTATGGTCTTCTGGGTCCCTCAAATAAAATAATAAAAGATGGGTCCTAGTCAGAACAACCCCAATATGTATCGAAGTTTGTTTCTTTCTTAAGAATCCAGTTTAGAGGATTATTGGGTCCCTCCCTATCCAGCATTCGTTCACCATTTTCAAGAGACGCACATAAGCCTTAGGCATCTTCGAAGAAATTGAAAAAATAAAGTCCACTTTCATTAGTGTTCTCTTTCGCTATTGCTGGCATCTGTCCTGTTCTTTTGGATGCTTGTTTGTGTGTCAGTGAAATATTCGGAGGTTGTGGCCTGGGATCAGCAAGGTGGAAGAGGTTGGGGGTATGGCAGGAAATGGAAAGGGTGAGAAACCCCTTGTCCTGCTCAAGCGATCAACAACCCCTGGCAAACAGGGTAGTAAATGGTATGTCACTGGATCCCATCGCCACTCACATGAGAAAAGCTCAGTTTTCAGTAACCATTTTCTGTTCCTGAATATAGGTATTAATGGCTCCTTGTCTTTTTTTCATCTGTTGTACTTCTATACGTTCTGTGATGGATAGGCAGTAGGCATTTTTCATCGTATACTCTGACCATGTATTATTGTGCAGTCCCCTTGTTCAGTTGTGGACCTCAATATATAAATTAATTTTATCGAAGGTTAGAAATTTGAACCCTAGTGGACTTCGTGTGCTGTTATGTGAGGGGAATTCTTCAATCCTTTAGTAGAAAAAAGTTACTAAGACAGGAACAAGAACTGCAGTTCGCAGGCCAAAAATAACCAACAGATTGAACATCACAAAGCTTTGCTGTTCAAACCAACCAGACACCAGTACTAGGTATTTGCGGAGCAAGAATATCTAAGTGACAACAAAACTGGATTTCTGGAACCTATAGAAGCTAGAATAACATAAGACCTGATACTTTCTATTTAGGCGAACGTACCCAGTAACAGGCATACACAAAAAGTTGCCCCAGTAAGGCCGAAGTATCGGCATACCGGAACATTCAGTTATTGTAGCAAGAGCCAGACTTGGTTTTTATAAAGGTGAAGTTCGTGCTCCCTTCTTTATAATAGCCGTTTAATTTTCTTCCATCATGCTCAATAGGATGCAGCTGAACGGGAACTACTTTCTTTTTGGAAGAAGCAGCTGACGGATTATTTTCTTCTACCATAGCGAAACCGCCTTTGTTTGGTACACGCGTATAAAGAGGGTTTTTTTTTGGTATAATGAGATTCCCTCATTAGTGCTTCTGTGTTTAAACCCTTGCAGTGTTACTTCTATTCAAAATGCCACTGTTTTATACTAGAGCCACATGTGCATTTAGTTGATCACAGTACCCGTCTTAAGTAGTCCTGACATCGCACGAGTAGATTAGCAAAGAGCAACAAGTCAGATATTAGGACCAAAAGATTCCAATTATTGCAGCATCATTTCGAGCTACAACAATTGGAGGAGATTATCAAGGGTAAACTTTGTAGTTGCCATATCATCACTTAAGATTAACTGTACATGCAGGGATGGTTTTGTATTCGTGATGTGTTACAAAATTCGTTATGGACTTCTGATACCCTGGGACTTATTGCAGCTTGGTAGTTCTTTCTGGCCGGTGCATTTCTAGTTACTTGTTAAATGCAAAGATTTTTTCTGAAAGAAAAAATATTAAGTATAAAATAAAGCTGTAGACTGTATGCATTCTCAACAATGATTGGGACTTGGAAAAGCGGACGAACCCATGGTGATTAAACTTCCTTGGTGATTGGAATATTAGCTGAAACTACCTCCACCTAATGTAGTCTTCTCTCCAGATCATGAGGAGAAAAAATCAATCAGTAAAAAAATACTTGCTGTTAGATGTTCCTATTCCTTTTATCTGATTGACTATGCTGTGGGAAAAATGCTAATTGTTAGACTACCCTTTCCAATAACATTATTGCAGAGCTTGTTCCCTTCGTACAAAATCTAGAATACCAAAAACTCTCTACTCTTTTAATGTTTGAACTTTGAACACTTTGAAGTTGAACAACAGACTTCTTTTCACTCTCAAATCATATGACCTGTTCACTTGCTTAAGTTTGAGCATTTGCTATCTGCAGATGATGATAATTTTTTGTATGTTACAGTGTTTTGGTTCTACTTGCTGTAGAAGTAGGTGAAATGCCAAAATTCCTTGGCCACAAGTTAATATTATAGCTGTAGCTTATTACATACCCCTGAAGGTTCTCTGTTTAGTTGGAGACTCGGACATCCTCAAAGTGATGCACAGATAAAAAATTGTTTCAGTCTTTATTTGCATCTGTGATACTTAAAGGCTAAAGCTTCTGTAAGACAACTCAGGTTATTTGAAGTAGCTAAATGCTGCCTGCTTACTATTTTTATGTGGGCACTAGTTCCATTCATGGAATCGCAACAGAATTCATTCTATTGGAGATATGGGATGTACATGTTTAATTAATCCCTTGCATCATCGATATATTTTGTTACTCCCTGCAGGATATAGTAGCCTACCACAAGAAACCTGACTCGATGTAGGTTTTGATTTTTTAATGAGTAGAACTGTCATGCACTATCACAGATAAAGCCTGCGGATATGACTTCTTGGGATTTCTTTTTTCTGGTAAATTTTGAGTTGTCTAAGTATCAGTTCCTCAATATGCTGGTGTGCATGAATTCTTTTAAAGATACAGCAAGCAAATCTTAAGTCTTAGTGGTTCTCCCATGCATTCTTGAGAGGAGTCGTTAATGTGAATTGCCAAAGCACAAGTTGTGTGATTTCGGTTCCAAACATTTAACTGAAAAGCTATGTGACCAAGGTTGCTTACCCTAAACAATGACAAGAGGGGCAAATCACCTCATGGGGTTTTTGCTATGCAATGTCTATTGTCAACTTGGGTATTGCGTTTGCAAAATCTTTTCTGAATGCAGGGACAACTGATTTAGATGCTAGTATCTTTGCTCCGTTTCCCCCCCTCTCTTCAACCTTGCCTTGGATATAATATATAATTGTCTGAAGTATTGTGTTTTTAAATGTCTTGGTTATTTTTCTGTGGGATAATGCATAATCCATCTTTAGGGATGCATTTCAAGTTCATTGTCATAAAATAGTTTTTAGTTCCACCTTGAATAGGTAAACATTTAAACCCTAAGTTAAACCAACCAAGCCGAGTTCTCCAACTGGACAGAATCCACAATCCCTAGTGTTGAGCACATTTATATTTAGACTTGGTGTAAGTTTTATGAGGATAAAATTGTCTCTGAGGTTTCTGGAAGGGGTAAAGTCGGCATATAATAAACTTTAATTAAGACACATACTTTGTTTTGCACATTTAATAGTAAATACTAAATAAAGCCGTCATTTAACCATTTATACAACTCCTCTACACAGACAGTTTAGTTTCTTCAAAACAATTTCCTGACCTTTTTGGATTCATCATTATTTCTAAAAACTGTTTTAATCCACTTTGTTACTGAGCTTTGAGATATCCTTTTCTGTTTTGACTGGATGCACTCAGCTAGTTTATGGCATCTTGCAAAAAAATTGAATAAAATATTCTATAAAATCTGAGCTGTTTTCCTTTGCATATTATTTGTCAGAAGATTGATCAAAATGATCATGATTGCCATTGATTTTAGAAGGTGCATTTTTCTTTACATTCACAAATTAAAACTAGTACTGCCTTATAATTAAATGGGCGTTTCATTTTCAAATCTGTTGCAGGATCTTTTCAGATGTTCCAAGTGATATTGTTATAGTTGTTGATGGTGGAGCCTTTGCATTGCATAAGGTAAAATCCGTTGTCTCTAACAGGATTCTATTTTGCATGCTTTTTCTTTTAAATTTGTTTTAGAGCATGTCCTTTGTTGTACATATATTAATTTGTTGAGACATGGTTTTATAAAAGCATTATGGTTAAAGCTTTTCATTACAGAATCTTTGTTTGTTACTATATATTTATTGTATATGCTTCACTAGACTGCTTCTATGTATATTCTGAGTATTTGCATATCACATGGAATTAAAATGTTTTCAAGATCAGATGTGGACTGCAAAGATCTGACGGATTGGAAGGCTAGTGCTTACAGAATACTCTAACTCATTCAATAACGGAAACAAGATTTCCATTTACTTGCTGGAATACTAACCTATTGTATAATTGAGAATTTGGTGCAATTAGAAGATTTTTGGTTTCAAACTTTCAACAGTTATGGTTGTGTTACGACTACTATAGCAAACTTCTAATCATTCTACTTCAAAAGAGCAGCCTGCTGTTCTTAAATTATTTCTGTATTTGTGGTTTATGGTTCACCTCATCCCATTGGTATGCTTTAATGCTCAAAGGGTACACCAGACTAGTTCATTACTTTTGCTGTTATCATATAAGAGACTGTTGCTACACTTAGAGGGTTCCCGGTGCCAGGTAAATTATAGTCAGACTCAGAATTATCCGATCTTTGCTTGGTGGCTTTATTGACTGTAAGTAAAAATATCTAACCGTTGCCATGCACAATTCATCTGCCCATAGGATGGTAGAAAGGACTGTGATTATCTCTAAATCTAAGAAATGATAAGACATCATGTGCCTCTTAGAACTCCCTAGTAGCCTATTGGGCATGGATTCATGCTGTTAAAAGTTTTGGTGCCTTCCATCAAATGTATGCTAACACCAGAACAATACTGGAAATACAGCAAGATTCTGAGTAAGGAATCATGATGGTAATTCACTAATTTCTTTGTGCAAAATTTTCATGTAAAATGATTAGAATGTATTCAATAATTTGTTGAGAATTAAGCTATAAATGTGATAATTAAAAATAAGAAATTATGATCCAGGCATAGTTGACAGCTTAACCACAAAAGCTTGAGTAGCACAATATGCACAACCTGCAAAAAGGAATTTATACTAAGAAAAATATAAAATGTAACTAAGAAGACTGTGTCTAGGTACAGTGAGATCTAATAAATGTAAACATTGAATTTCACTTACTTGCCTCTATTTCATATGGAATAAGTAATAACACAAAGGTTATTGAAAAAGTTTAAGCTTAACAAGAATCTCTAGATGGTGATTACTTTACTACTATATTGTCAAATCCAAGGTTGCCAAAGGAATGGCAAAGTTATCCCCAAATTTATTTTGTCATGTTCATTCTAGAGTCTGAAAATTGATAATTTTGCTTGTATTAAATGGCAATGACTGGATTCAAGCAAATCTAGATATCCTAGTTCAGCATTATCATAGTTGCCGTGGGACTGGTACTGGTACTGGTACGGGAGACTGGTACCGGTACGACATTTTTTTGAAAATAGGAGATGGGGGTACTTGGAGACGCCAATTTTTTTTTTTAATATAAAAATTAATAATATATAGAAAATCTGAAAATATAATGACATTGAACATTCAAAACAATAGTAGTAGTGGAGTCAAAGAGTTCATACTTAAAATTTCATAATCAATGCAAAGTTGGGAGTAATCTCCAGGCAGGATACTCATGATTGATAGTCATTAATAAATTATTAAATAATAATATAATAATTATTATATTACAAGCCTATTTTTAATTTTTCAATTTTCAGATTGTTTTAGTTAGCATTACCAGTAATCTCCACAAGGGCATTGCCCCTGTTTAAAATCGTGGAATAATCTGTATTCCATTTTTTACTTTTTAGCATCACCAGTAATCTCCACAAGGGCATTGCCCCTGTTTAAAATCCACGATTTTAAACAGGGGCAATGCCCTTGTGGAGATTACCGGTGATGCTAAAAAATAAAAAATAAAACAATCTGGATTCTGAAAAATACGCATGACTCTGAGAAATGAAAATATTAAATAAAAAATTCGTTGTTCAGACTTTCAGTGCTTCACTTTTAAATAAAAAAATATTAAAAGTTACTGTCTTCAGACTTTCAGTGCATCACTTTTAAATAAAAAAATATTAAAAGTTACTGTCTTCAGACTTTCAGTGCTTCACTCTTCTCTACCGTCACCCTCTTCCTCAGTCGTGTGCTAAAGTGCCATCGCTCTTTCTTTTAAAAATCATATATGAAGTATTTTTAATATGTATCTACCTTTAAAATGCGTGATTTTTGATGGGAGACGTGGGAGACTTCGCGGGAGACGCGATTTTTGGGATTTGGAGACGTGGGAGACGGTGGGAGACGTTTGAGAAGTTTCCAAGCTCGAATAGACGTCTCTAGGTACTGGTGCGGTGTCGGAGACGCGTCTCCATCTCCGAGACGCGTCTTAGAGGGGGGAGATGCATCTCCCGGCTACTATGAGCATTATGAAAATCGGCTGTATCAGAAATCACCAATCCAGCAATACCAATGTAGATTCTTGAACCCCAAATGCATTCTCAAATTAACTTGCCACAAACATCTTGAAGCTTCACTTGTGCGGCTCATTTATTGAATATGAGCTTGTATGCAAAGGGCCAAGATTTCAACAAGAGATGAACACAAGTGCACAGGATGCATGCACTGGGCATGCCAGAAAATGTGAAGCTGCGTGAGGCAGCGAGTCGGAAAATTGGATGGGAATGGTTAGACATGAAAATATCAAAGGAAATAAGGGAAGAAAAAATGGTGAAAGATACAAGATACAGGATTCTCAAAAGTGGAAATCCGAAAACCATACCTAATCTGAAACAACAAAAAATTACTAAAACTCTTAAAAATATACACACATAATTCTTTTACTTTTTGGATTTGCTACATATCTAATTGAATACCCTCTCAATGACAAATAAGTTTTCCTGAAAAATTGTGTGTGTGTGTGTGTGTTTGCGTATTCTTTTTGGATTTTCTACATATCTCATTGAAGTACCATCGTGTTTACCAGCCTTACCAGATAGGAGATGTAGATAAACATATATTAGATCAAAAGCCTCTTAAGCTTGTAAAACTCAAGCCTGTAGATGGAAAGCTTTATGGGTTTGAGGCTTGTCTTTATCAATTTTCATCTTCAGGTCGAGACTGTTGCAATCATTAATGATCATTTGTTTTATATTGCTGCTATCTACTCGCTGCTGGGCTCTGAAATCATCCGAGTGCTATCTATCCACCAATCTATATTATCTTACCAGATATAAGAGATATAGATAAATGAACAATCAGATATCAAGCCTTATAAGCTTGTAAAACTCAAGCCTGTAGATGGAAAGCTTTATGGGTTCAAATCTTGTCTTTCTCTATTTTGATCTTGAGGTCAAGACTTTTGTGACTATTAAGGACCAAAATCTTTTTCCCATTGCTGCTATCTGCTCACAATCTGCTGGGCTCTGAAATTATCTTAGTTGCTGTCTATCTATCTATCTATCTATCTATTTCATCTGACCAGATATAAGAGATACTGATAAATGTAGAATCAGATCTTAAGCCTTGTAAGCTTGTAAAACTCAAGCCTGTAGATGGAAAGCTTTATGGGTTCGAGCCTTGTCTTTATCTATTCTCATCTTCAGATCAAGACTATTGTGGTCATCAAGGACCAACATCTGTTTCACATTGCTGCTATCTGCTCACAATCTGCTGGGCCCTGAAATCATCAGTGTGCTATACATATTTGATTCGTAAATTCTCTTGCAGGGTGTCTTTTTGCTTAATTGTCATAATTGAGGGATATCTCTTCCATCAAATTCTACCAGGATACCCAGGACTTGCACCTGGTCTGTTGGGGTTACACCATATCGAGAATTAGATATGGTAGTTTACCCAATTAACATTCAGGCTTTCAGCATTTGTACATTCAAGCATGCAACATGTCTCCTTGGGGGGAGTTGAAGGCAAGTCTACACTATGAAAGCCCATATGATTAACCACTTGAGGTCATCCTGTTCACAACTGTATAAATGTTAATTACACACACACACAAAAAGACATTTGCAAACTTGAATTCACAATATCCTTGGTTTTAAGGCTGTTTGTAAGTGTGGAGGTTCAGTGAGTATATTATACTATATACTAGATGTATGCGGCAACTTTGGCTGCTTGGCATATCATTGAACATTTAGCAACATCAGAGTCACTGATACTGAAGATTTTGCATGCCTGAAATGTATTAAGGGCATTTCAAAATGAAGATAAAAATTTACCAGATATTAACAACTGTAGCTAAGGTTCTCCAAAGTTGATGTGTGAAACTACCTTAATATCTGGTCGCTCACCATGAGGGTATTTTCTTTAAATTTGTTTAATTATATGTTTGTATGCTCATATTAGATGTTATGCCAGTATTTTAGAATAGTATTTCAGTGATTGGTAATGATCACTGAAAGTTGTGGGGCTTATTACTGTAATTTTGCCAATATGTGTAAGTTAAGATCATTTTTTGTGTGGGTTTCTTTACCATTCTAAAATACCACAGGATTCAACAATAATTTGGATCTTATATCTACATTCTTTAGATGGTTTCAGATGAATGGCATCATCTTAGTATATACTTCCTAACATTTGTGCTTTTGTGTTTTAAGTTTCCTTTGGTCTCACGGAGTGGGCGGATCCGAAAAATTATAGCAGATGGAAGAGATTCAGATGTTTCAAAGTTACAGTTCCCCAATTTGCCTGGTGGAGCAGAGGCATTTGAACTGGCAGCAAAGTTCTGTTATGGCATCAATTTTGAGATTACCACCTCAAATGTGGCTGCTCTTCGTTGTGTTGCTGAGTATCTTCAAATGACTGAGGATTATGCAGATGAAAATCTAGTGGCTCGTACAGAAGTATATTTGAATGAAGTTGTGATTCAAAGTCTTGAAAAATCTGTAGAAGTGTTACATAGTTGTGAGAATCTGCTTCCTCTTGCAGATGAAGTAAAAATTCTGAGCAGATGTGTAGATGGAATTGCTTCTAAAGCCTGCAGAGAACAAATGGCATCAAGCTTGTCACGATTAGACTACAGTAGTTCGGGTCGGCTTCAGAGCAGTTGTCAGCAGAATTGTTCTGGAGATTGGTGGGTGGAAGATTTGTCTGTTCTACGAATTGACATGTATCAGAAAGTTATATTAGCTATGAGATCCAAAGGCGTACGTCATGAGAGCATTGGAGCATCCCTGATGCATTATGCTCACCATTCCCTGAAAGGGCTAAGTAAGAAACAACTTGGATGGGATGCATCCAATCTATCAAAAGCTGCTGCTGCCATGGAGCATGAACAAAGAATACTTGTGGAAACTATTGTGAGCCTTTTACCTGCAGATATGAATACCATGCCCATAACTTTTCTTTTTGGCTTGCTGCGAACTGCTGTAATGCTTGACACTACCGTTGCTTGTAGACTTGACCTTGAGAGGCGGATTGGGTTACAGCTGGAAATGGCAACTCTTGATGATCTGCTCATTCCATCCTTTTCCCACACTGGAGATACACTTTTTGATGTTGACACAGTTCATCGCATTTTGGTGAATTTCCTTCAGCAAGATGAGAATCAAGATCCAGTGGATTCTCACCTTGGTTATGAATCTGATGGTCTTGGTGATTCTCCTTCTCAGACTGCAATCATAAAAGTTGCAAAAGTGATAGATAGCTACCTGGCAGAAATAGCTCCAGATGCAAACCTGAAGCTATCAAAATTTATGGCCATTATAGAACTCCTGCCAGATTATGCACGTGTGGTGGATGACGGCTTATATAGAGCCATTGATATATACTTGAAGGTAAAAATTATGATTGGTAATCCAGTTTGCAATTTTTCTAAGCATACATCTTTGCATGTTCTACTTTTATTGTCATCTCAGCAACTTTGCTTTAATTATTCATCTTGGTATCAATTATATTTTCATGTATCTTCAGGCATTCTTCATTTGACTCTGTTTTATCATTTGTCTTGTGAAGGCCCATTCTGGATTGACAGAAATGGAACGGAAAAAGCTCTGCAAACTTATAGATTGCCAGAAACTTTCACAGGAAGCATGTGCACATGCTGCACAAAATGAACGTTTGCCTGTCCATCTTGTGGTTCAAGTACTTTATTTTGAACAATTACGCCTACGCAATTCTTTGGCAGGCTCCTATGCAGATGGAGAACCTCCAATGGTATATTCATCTCAAAGGATAAACAGTGGTGCCCCTAGTGCAGCAATGTCTCCACGAGACAACTATGCATCATTAAGGCGGGAGAATCGGGAGCTTAAACTTGAAATTGCACGGATGCGAATGAGATTAACTGACCTTGAGAAGGAACAAGTTTGTATGAAAGAAGGTATGGTAAAGGCCAAATCGTCCACAAAGCTTTTGAGTTCTTTGTCAAGGAAGTTTGGTAAAATAAATTTCTTTAACATTAACACCAAGGGCCAGGATTCGCCTTCAAAGAAATCTCAAACATCAGATTCTAAAAAGTCCAGAAGAAGACGGCATTCTATATCCTAGGTACTTGTACTCACTGTATTGGCTCCTATTTTCAGCCATACCTGGTATATTCACTATAAGGAAGCAAAATTCTTAACAAATTCAAATATGAATATGCCTGATCTGCCAATCTTCTTTTCTTTATAATTCATATTAATACTATGTATATTTGTAACAATAAATTTGTAAAGATGCATAATTGTCATGAAAACACTTTTGTTTGAACACAATCTCAGAGTATAGAAATCGGTTTCCTCAGCAGCTACAGGCAGAAAAGAAGGTTCCCGCAAAGGAAGGTAAGATTATGAGAGGCATCTATGGTCAAGATCTATTAGTGTATTCTCCCTAATGGGCACAGTATTTTTTCTAGATATATTGGAAATGTGTTTGAACATCTTTTGCATGTGTGCTCACCTGAATATAAGCAGGCATTTGGAAGCTTGCAAATTAATATCAAACTGAATGGTGTTATATCTATCAGCATTCCAAATTGTGATGGTAAGTCACATGTCAGCGTACAATGTGCTTCTTGATGTTAACTCAATCGTGTGAAATATTCCAATTTATTGCAATGCACTTTATAAACAATGCTAGTTTTCTTAAGGTGAAATGAACTAGGCGTCGCTTTTAATTAATTGAGAAATAACAAAATTGCATTTTCATAATTCATTACTGGCACGGAATCTCTACCATTACTGTGAAGAATTCCAAATCAAATGGTTTATTAAAATGGAGTATAATAACATTGTTTTGTTTCTGTATCCTACGCTGATAATATAGTTATCAATTATAGTCAGCAGACTATGAGCGCATAAGGATATATGATGCCGACCTAAAAACTTCTGAATGATATAAAATGTGTGTAGTTATATATTGCTCTTGAATTTGGTTTTTCAGAGGCAATGCTCCATTCAATGCCTTGTTCTTTGATAATTGAAACCAAAGATTTCCTTCGGATGTGATCTCCATGACTTGGATGTTTGAATCTTTCATCTTTAGTTGAGAAATTGCTGTTCTTTTTCTGATTTAATATGAAAAACATTATTGTTAAAATAAATATAATTACATATTAAATACATTGATCTACATGTGTAAATAGATATGCATGCATGCAAAGATGAGAAACAATTGTTTGTACGAGTCAGATTGCACCTGCAAATTTGGCTGTAATACAAGAGTACTCACATAATGGCGGTTCTTTGTATTGAACTAACAAAATAGCATTCAAAGAGATAACAGATATATCATTGAGCGCTTCTCTCATCATACACCCAATGTTACAAGAAAACCACAACTAACCTAGATTTAACCATAGGTAGACAACATTAAATAATAATGATAAGACTAGGGACTAAGAGTCAAGTAAAAAACGTGCAAATAAGTAAAAAAGCAATAAACTATCTTAGAGTCAAGTCAAAAACATGCTTATAATTAGATATGAAAATGGGATGAAATTGGAAAAAGTAAACACACCTTGATATCGATGAAAAGGAGATATGTTTGATTATGATAGATGACTACCCAAAAAAGTAAACACACCTTGATATCGATGAAGAGGAGATATATTTGATTATGATAGATGACTACTACTCAAAATAAAGAATTGGATTAAGAATGATTTGGACCAAGACAATGGTGTCATGTAACTTTTGGAATTGTCTATAACCTTGGGTCAATTTTGTGTCTATAGAAATGAATATGATCCGTGGATTCAACTTTTGTTTGTAGCATTGACCCTAGGTTTTGAGGACCTTCAATACGTGGAAATAAAGATTTGCTTGGGTGTTTAGACTTACACTGAAGAACTAGAAGTGTTGAAAAACGTTTTTGGAAGGTTGCTAAGTGATGATATTCTTCTTATGAGAAGCATGTTAGTTCAATATGATTTGTCTACAAAACTATGTAGACAACATGCAATGAATGCAAATGATGTAATGATGAATGCAAACTTGAACAAGAATGTGAAAAGGGTGATGTAATGACCTAGTACAAAACTAGGGTTTCGAAGCTTGTTGATAAAGAGGTGATACAATTAGAATATGTTGATATAAAGTGGAGTTATATAACATGACCAAAAGTGACATGGAGAGGCATAATGCTAGAAGTGATTGATTCTTTTCTTGAGGAAAGGGTGAGTGTGAGTGATGCTAGATGATTTCTAATGGCCCAGGGGTAATGACCTAGGCACACAATTTGCAAGTTTTTGAAACAAGAGTTATCACATAATGAGTAATTAAAATTGAGCTATTTGGGCTTGGGGTGAAATTTTACCTATCTGCCTCTTCTCAACTTATGTTTCAACCTTTTTCTCATCGTAGTCCTTTGTCCATTGCCATCATGAACACTCCTATCCCTTAGGGAATGGAGATTCCAAAGTTTGAAAAGTATAGTGGTCATGAAGGCTCTCAGACCCACGTGTCGGTATTCAATGTCCTATGCACTAACTTCTTCCACCATGATGCTTTGATGGAAAATCTTTTTCCACATTTCCTCAAGGATGCTGCTCTTGACTGGTATTATTTCTTGTCGGACAATTCCATCTTTTTGTTTGATCAGTTGGTCAATTAGTTCTTGAGATAGTTCCAAGCTAACATCAAACCGAAGATGGCTTTCTTTGATCTCGTTCGACACAAGCAGGGGAGCCATGAAAAAGTTGCTGACTTCATCGCTTATTAAGCATTGTTTTCTCAAATCTCTTATCCTCTACTTGACTCTGATGTCTAGAAGGTCTTCATCAAAAACTTATAGAAGCAGTGGCAAGAAAAGTTTACCTTGATGAAGTATCCTTGATTTGCACATCTATGTGCAACGTTGCACAAATAACAACAAACAATTGCTTATTTTGGGGGTTCATCCTTGCGCTCCTATCCCAATAATTGGTTAGTAGTGTCAATTTCTAGCAAGAACAAGGCTATTGAGAATGTAGTCTCTGCATCTAAAGATAAAGGTACAAGGCACAATAGGCATTTTACAAAACTATATGAATCCTTTACTGTTGTCTTGAAAAAGTTGCTAAAAGATAAAATTTCGACATTGCTAGAAGTTCGACCTCTTTCTGAGCCATATCTCGAGTGGTACAATGCACAACAATTTTGTCAATTCCATCGAGTGCATGGACATGGCACCGAGCGATGTGTATGCCTACATCACGAGATTTAGAACCGCATCGACAATGGGACTATCCATTTTGATGGAAGGAAACAAAATTTCAATAAATTTGTAGCCAAGGCTAACACTGAGTTGCAGATTTATACCAATCCATTTCCTTCTCACTCTGCGAATCTAGTCACACAGTCTTCTACATCTTCTGAGCTAGTCTCATCTAAGTACGTGAACATGGTCTCATTCACGCGTACTCCCCCTATTGAGAATGCGAGTGTTATGCCTAATATAACTTTTACCTCACATGATATGCCACTAAATAGGGAGCCTTCCTTGTGCATTCTTGCTCGGATTAATGGAAATATAGTGGCTAGTGTCACGGTCAATCTGACAAGTTGGGTGAATGTGATAACGGAGGAAACCTTGTTCATAAACAATTTACATAAGGAGAAATACGAAGAGTCACAAGCCACCCTTCGTACTCACGACGAACTATCTATTGCCCCTATGGGCACCATTTCTTTATCAGTCTTGGTAGGAGCCAAGGCTGTTGATGTGTCATTTTTTGTGATCCTAGAGTTTGACTTGTTCAAAGTTGGGCTAGGCATTCCATGGCTAGCCTCAATGAACGACATTGCCTCTGTAATCCATAAATGCTTAAAGTTCCCCCATGAGGGCATTGTGCACATGGTTCATGATACAGGCTACAAGCCACTAGTGTCACATGGGGGTTTCTCTTTGGATCACTTCTAGCCCACCTCGGTTGGACCTATCCCTCCAAGGGGAGATTTGTTGTATTGAGTTTATGTTAAATATAAGATTGGGGGCTTGGTGTTGAAGGCTAGTTTTCCTGTCTCCCTATGTTGTTTCTGTGAAGGCCTCTATGATAGCGCAACAACGAGTTGTTTCTTCTACCCCGTCAAAAGGGAAGGGGAATATTGTTTGCGCTCTAGAGCCTTCTCCTTCTGCATCTTCTATTTCATTTGCTTCTACTTCTCAACCCGTGGTGGAATCCTCAGTTCCCGCTCATGTGCCTCGCACGGGGAGTGTGATGGTGCCCACGTGGTGAAAGGCGAAGCGTTAAGCTTTTCAGTTGCTTGTTTTTCCCATGATTCGTTGACCCACTGTTTATGGCAAGGGGAAGCATTCTTGTGGGGTTGTTCCTACATCTCGGCCTCCACAGCCTCCGACTATTCTTGCACCTGCCCTCCGGGTAGAAAATGAGAAGAGGCTTGTCGTCGAGGCTTTGATGTCTGTCCCTCCTATTGTTGTTTTTGCTCCTATGCTTCCTCCTCCTGCTCTTGCTTAGGAGACCACCCTTCCATCAAAAACAGTTGTGAAGGATGCTCTTGTAGTTGAGCAACATCCCTAGGCCTCTTCTCAGGACACCTCCTCTAGTGCTCACAGCTGACTTAACTGGCTTGTGCGTGAGTAACAATGCAGGAAAAAGGCCCTAGCCGTGGAGCACTCTACCTCATAAAAGATGGAGGGGAGCCAATTACATCTATTTCTACATCTTTTGTTGCACCACTTTCTTCTGTCGTTCTTGCTTTAGTTCCCATCACTTCTATTTTTCTTATGGATCCTTCGGCGAGTCCTGATGATGCTCACCCCAAAAGGGTGCAAGTCTTCATCACTCCCTCTTTGGAGCTTCCTCTTCTAATGTCCCTCTCAGACATGCCTCCTTTCTTGTAGCAATTGGCATGCCTCATACAAAGGTGGTGTCTTCTATGGTTGCTTGTAGTTTCTCCTCCACTTCTACTTCCTCGAGGGGGATCCCACATCCCCCACTGAAGCGTAAGTTGGAGGATGACCTCACCGCATGTGATGGTCGTAAGAGAGGTTCCCCTCCTTTGAAGGCTAGTTCTGTCTTGGCTTGCACCATCCTTGTGATGGAGGCATCCCCCGCTTCCCCGAAGTTTGTCACTACCTCTTTTGTTGAGGCCGATAGTGACTCCCAGGTGCCTTGTATTTCCCTGCTAAGTTGACACAAGGCACTCCTAAGAAGTGCATGTTCAACTCAGTGGATGATATATTGGCTTTGTCCTCAATTTTTGTGAAATCGATGACCTTTTCTTCACAAGAACTCGACGAAGAAGACCTCGAGGGGCCTTCTTCCTTGGCTCCTATTGTAGGAGAGTTGGAGGGTACTACCCTTGCTATCTCGCCCTTACAGGCTCATCCTCCCTCCCCTTACAATGATCTAGATTGGGAGCAGGATGACCTACTAGTCGATGAGGACTAGGGTGGTGCCTCTTCTACATCTGTAGATTAGATTTGTTTGTGTTTTTGTGTTCCCCCGTGCTTGTATTTTTATGTTTGTGACCTTCTCTGGAGGACCCTTTCTACCCTTGTAGGTACTTGGATACAAGCGCAAAAAGCTATCGTGCATTTCTTATATTTGTGTCATCATTCTTCCATGTGTCGTAATGTTGCTTTTCGATATTGGGAACGATGCAAAGCGTTAGGGGCATTTAGGCCTTCTTCCATGTTGACCCAATTTTTATTCTTACTTTATCTTCATGTGCTCTCCTTCACGTTCTAAGCAATTTGGGAACTATTTACAATTCATATGTATACTATATTATATCTATCTATTTGTATCTATGGACAGTTCTGACCTCAAATTCTCAAATCCCCCTGTCTCTTGATTTCTTCGTCTCTATTTGCCTGCTTCTTGATGTTGTGGTTTCAATGTGTCATCCCTCAAGTGTGTGACAACATACCATAGATACATCTCATCATGTGTTGTGTGCCACAACATCTTTGCCTCTTCTTTCTCTCCTTAGGATGTTAGGTGCTCCTTGTTGTGGCACACATCATCCTAAGGGGGGGCTACCATGCTTTTCTAATTTTCAACATGGAAAATTCTTTCAAAAGGATTCCTTGGTGTCAAATCTCTTTATAATGAGTTCCTTGACGAAAGAATCCCTTGTTGAAATCCCTCATTTCCAAAGTTATGTATTATCTCAGGACTCTTTGATGATTTTTTCTTTCAAAAAGGGTCTCGTAAGTGAAAGTTTGAATTTTTTTTCTTTTGAAAAAGGATCACTTTTCTAAAATGAAAGGGTCTGAAAACTTTCCTTTGAGAAAGGAGCATTCTTTTTAACGGATTCCTTGATGAAAGATATTTCAAAACGATTCCTTGATGACAAAATAACTTGCAAAAAATTGAGTGTTTCAAATGGTGTGTTCCTTCAAAAGGCCCCCTTGGTGTCTTCATGTCTTGAAGGTTCCCTACTGAAAGAAACAATTTCAGAAAATTGCTTTCTAAAAAAAGGATTCCTCAGTGTCTTGATGTCTTGAGGAGGATTACTTTGTGTCTTTTATCTGATATTTGATGTCACGTGTCTTGGTGTCAGACATCTTATATCTTGGCATCTAGCTTGGGGGCAGCCTAACTAGACCCTTCTTTTTTGTGATTGTCTCGCAATGCAATTTGCAGTAACCACATGCTTATCTATCTGATTAGTGTGTCTTGTGTCTTATCTGATCAAACTGTGTCTTATTATGTCATCTTGTGTCTTCTTGTATATTATGAAATTATTTCTATTATGATTTTATTTTTTCCTAATATGTTTGTGGTGAGATCGTAGCTAGTTTTGTAGGATCAAAGAACCATGTCATCTTCGCATCTTGGTTGAGCTCCCTCTGTCACGTCAAGGTACATCAGATCAAAGATCTGCTTCCTCAACAATTTTGGTATACTCTCTTCAACCTCTTTCTACTTTAGCTCTCATACGCATTGACACGCATGCTCACTAAAGTGGGGGAAAAATGTAATGGCGTAAATTTGCACCCTGTGCAAATTCCCATTAATTTACCTTCATTTTAGCCTTACAAGTTCGATAATGTAAAAACTTGCCGCTTTTGCTCCGCCTTTCCCACATGTCCCTGTCATCTAGCATTGATGAAGGGAATTTGTATTGGGGACATATGCATTCTGCACATACATCTATGCGCTATGCTAGCATCCTGACAAGATTCCTACGTCAGGAAGCTGCAGAAATGTTACGTTTCTTGGTCAACTATGAATGTAACGTTCTTTGTCAAACCTTGAATAATGGGAAATGACTATTTTCCTCCAATTTTTCCTTTTGAACTCAATTCTTTCATTCTTTTAAGCTGTCTCTCAATTCTATCACTCACTCTCACTCTCTAACACTTCTTGCTTCATTTTTACTCTCATGTTGCTACCAGCTCCATACTTTGCTTCTACAACCTCTCTTTGCTTCAACGCCATTGCTATTGCAAGTTCAGGAAACTCTACCTCCTTAGTGTGGTGATATTGCTCTTCTTCTTCCTCTATCAACCTTGAGTGCTTGTAGAAGGGAAGGTGATATTGTGTCTATTTGAATGTTTGCATTATCATTCTTGTAGAGTAGCATATAGGTTGTCATTGCTCTCTATTATATTGTGTCTTTTCTATTTACTTCTTTATTGCTTTTCTATATCGCATTGTCTATTGGTTTTCCATGGAGGTGGGAACATAGAATCAAGGGTTTGACTGAGGCAAACCTCAAAACACAACCCCAATATTTCTCTTGTCACTGTGTGTAGGTACTATTCGATTGATTGGAGCTAGCTGGAGAACTAGACCTTGAGTAAGTTGGCATTCTTCTTCTTTCTTTATCATCTCATTGTCAGAGTAGCTTTCATAGTATTCTTCTTGTTGTACTTTGTATTTTTGTACGTTTTTATTAAACTGTGAAACCAGAGCATTCGGGTTGTCAGTAGACCCTGTGTGTTTCTTTTTGCTACTCGACCCTCTGTCCATATAGGATGCTAGCGCATCTCTAAGACTCCAGCGTGGCATGCTGAAGTCTGACACCCACGCTACTATCCTCTAGTAAAAAGTCATCTAGTCTATAGTCTGAGACCTTTGTGGTTGGCTCACCCGATTCAAAAAAACATTTGTGAAAAACATAAGGGAAACAAAGTCTTATTTTTCCTTTTTCAGCTTGTGCTTTCCTTCTAAACGTATTAGGTAGTCTAAGATTTTTTAGGGTAGTTTGCTCCCTTAGGCTCTTCCATTCCTGAGAGTCTTGGGGGTAGCAAATCCCCCTTCTTTACACTTGGTAAATGTGATTTTAATAATATCAATAAACGAGATGAGCATACTATGCCTCCACATTTACATGAAACTATGATAGGGCGAATTTAAGTGTTAGAATACAAGAAGCAAACAAAAGAGAGCAAATAACACTAAAAACACTCTACACCTCAAGATTAGCCTAGTTGGATTCAATATAAAACAAAGATGACAAAATGAAACCTTTTACCTTGTCTCAAATCGATCTTTTGGTTGGCCCTTCGATCTTTGGTGTTGTATGCTCCTTGGATGGCAAGAGATGCAAGCTATAAAATGGATGAAAGTGGATGCAAGTGGATGCAAGTATGAAAAATGGCTAAGTATGGCTCAAAGAATTTTTTTGCAAGAGTTTGGCTACTATGAATGATCTCTCCCCATGAAAGAAAAAATGGGGTATTTATAGAGATTTTGGAATTATCTAGGGAAATGGATGGTTAAGATTGAGCCACCAAGATCAAGATGTAGGGCTAAGGTGAGTTGAGAACCCACAAGCTCTCACATCTTGATATGTGGCATGTGAAGTGGCCTAAAAAAGGTGATGTGTACATGAGGTGGAAGGATAGTACATGACATGGAGAAGGTACATAGTACCTTGGGATTGGGACAAGATTTCCTCATAAAGGAGGTCCTTGTCCCCATGTGGGTGAAAGGACATGTGAGGAATTAAAAATTCCTCAATTATTCTCATGGGGATGACATAAGGAATTTAAAATTCCTTTAAATGCATTGGGGGATTAAATGTGAATTAAAAATTCAAATGGGGAATGCAGTGCCTTGTTCAAAAAGAGAAAGCTTTTAATGAAGTTGGCCAATGACACATTCCATAAATGATATGGAGATTAGAGATGACCTAATTAAGTGATTAAGGTTATGCAAGTACTTGATTAGACTAATTAATGACATGTTAGAGGCAAGTGGGAAATGATGGAGGATGTGACCCTAATGATGATTAAGAGTGTGCACATCTTAATCATAAATTAATTATGACTAAGAAAGAGGGTTAGATTGCTAAGAGGGATTAGAGGCCAACTTGCAAAAGTTGGAGGATGTGACAATGAGAGAGAAAATAAGGAATTTAAAATTCCAAAAGATAATATGACTAAATTAAATAAAGTGATGCATTTATTTAATTTAGATATGAAAAAGGGGAAAAGTATTTATTAAATTAAATACTTTGGGAAACCTTATGTAAGATACCAAAATATTAATTAAATGGATGATTTAATTAATACCGACAGAGAGGGCGATTTAAATGAGCAAATGGATGATTAAGGAGACGACTTTGACCATATAGAAGTGGTCAAGTTTGGATGTCTACAGAAACTACACAACATTTTATAAGCACAAACAAGATGACTAGTCCATATTATAGTTGAACAATCCGCCATATCCACTACCTCCCAAACAAGATGACTAGTCCATATTATTAAAGAACACTATAACAATAATTCCTTCAACCAACCCTTGTATATGATCATTCAAGGAATTCGGGTATAGGAAAATCCTATCTAATTCATTACATCAACCATATACTTTGGAGTTAAAGATACAAAAACATAACCCACTCCTTGGTGTTGCTCTTATAGGAATTGTTATGTTCAACATACATGCTCAACTCTACATTCAACCCTTAAGATTCAATTAAAATAAATGCAACTGTTAAAAGGGTAGTCATTAACGATATTTCAAGAAGACATGAAGCACATGAAATACCTCCTTGTGGATGAGATGACCTTCATGGAGCCAAAGTTACTCTTGAAAATAGATAATAGATTACATGAATATTTTCCCCATCAACAACACCTAGGCTTTGATGACACATTTATCATTTTTGTAGGTGACTTGGTACAACTATCATTTGTTATGGACAAGATTATCTATGCGTCACACTCAGATACAAATTCCTATAGCAATAATTCACTACAATTATTACATTACAAATATTTTTTCGTCAATACAGTGACACTCAAACTCAAATTGACTTTCATTGAACATTACGAAACATGTGTAATGCAAAACCAATTGAATAAGATTGATAATTACTAATGAACTACACAAACATATTATTATTAATAGATGAACTACAAATGATTTAGTTAGCATACACAACAACAAAATGCTTAAACTTCTAAAAATACACATAAATTCAAACATTGATGATGTTGATCAACTTCCTCAAGAATTCTTGCTATATAAAGGCCAGTGAATCATGTTAACAACAAATTTTTGGATTCAAACAGGTCTTGTAAATGGGTTTGTTGAAGAGGTAGTAGATATTGTGTATGTAGTTGGCTCTAAACCACCTAATTTACCTTTGTATGTGGTAGTGCAATTTGATACTTACAATGGTCCACCATGGAACTAAAATGACCCAAAAATTATACCCATAATACTTATATCACTAGGTAATTGTCAAAAATACCACTATCCATGGCATAGACAATTACAGTATATCAATTTCAAGAATTAACACTCAAAAAAACATCAATATTGGTAAAACAAAAAGACAATACTTTTACATCTATATCTAGAGTTAAATCAATAAAATGGCTTCAAATATAATCACTATTCTCCTTTGATCAATATTCAAGAATGAAAAACTGTAACGTGCCCATTGTTCTACCCATTGTTTTTACTATGTTTTACCCAAAAGTTAAAGTTTAAGCTACTAACATTATGAGCCAAAAAAAAATCCTTTTCACACAAATAAATAGATGCACATTTGAAACATAGCCATTCCAAACTTTTCCATTGCATAACGTATAATCATCTCAATAATTCAAGCAAAAATTTCACATCACTTAATTGCATGATAATATTTCTCATTTATGAATCCTTAATAAGAATAGAGATGCATGTTTACATACATAACTTCGACGAGCTTAATGATAAAGTTACATAAACAAAGTACAACGGTCTATATGTCCACAATGTTGGTGCATACCTCCTAGATATTCCCATCACTTGGTGCATACATTCTAGGTGTCCCCAAACTGGTGCTACATCCTCAAATCTTGATCACCAACTATATGAGGGAGAGCATCACTCAAGTGCTTTTCCGCCAACCATGGAATTACTGCATTCCCCCACACATCTACCAAACTTGGTAAGATGGACCTACCCTTTGACAAAGAGATTGGTTTGATAACCCCATAATCATGACCTTCTTGAGCATAGTGTTGTATCCTACAAATCTAGAGCTACCACACCTTGGTTTCCCTACCTAGTTGCAATCATGGACTACAGTGAACTGACAGTGTAAACAGTGACAACTTACACTACTTTGGTCAAAGAATTCAACACCTAGTACTTCGAGTGAAAGTCATCTATCCACCCACTCTTAAGCTCAATTTGGTATTGACCATAAACATAACAAACATTTACCCTAAGGTGATAACATAATAAAATATTCAACAAGGTAATTCCCTTAACCATGGATTACCCTAACCCGAAAAATACCCAAGTCTATAATAAACTGATTATCTAGGTTACACCCTTACCCATGGATTTCACTAACCCTAGGTATAACCATGCTAACCATACATGTACAAAATCTAGTGTTTAGCTAGGTTACCCCTTTTCCCATGGATTTCACTAACCCTAGGAATAACCCTACTAACCTCCTAAATTGATGTAATCATAAAAGAACTATAAGTGTAGACATCCAAACTTGACCACTTCCATATGGTCAAAGTTGTCTCCTTAATCATCCCTTTGCTCATTTAAATCGTCCTATTTGCCGGTATTAATTAAATCATCTATTTAATTGATATTTTGGTATCTTACATAAGGTTTCCCAAAGTATTTAATTTAATAAATGATTTTCCCCTCTTTCCTCTCTAAATTAAATAAATGCATCACTTTATTTAATTTAGTCATATTATCTTTTGGAATTTTAAATTCCTTATTTTCTCTCTCATTGTCACATCCTCCAACTTTTGCAAGTTGGCCTCTAATCCCTCTTAGCAATCTAACCCTCTTTCTTAGTCATAATTAATTTATGATTAAGATGTGCACACTCTTAATCATCATTAGGGTCACATCCTCCATCATTTCCCACTTGCCTCTAACATGTCATTAATTAGTCTAATCAAGTACTTGCACAACCTTAATCACTTAATTAGGTCATCTCTAATCCCCATATCATTTATGGAACGTGTCTTTGGTCAACTTCATTAAAAACTTTCTCTTTTTGAACAAGGCACTCCATTTTCCATGTGAATTTTTAATTCACATTTAATCCTCCAATGCATTTAAAGGAATTTTAAATTCCTTCTCTCATCCCCATGAGAATATTTGAGAAATTTTTAATTCCTCACATGTCCTTTCACCCACATGGGGACAAGGACCTCCTTTATGAGGAGATCTTGTCTCAATCCTGAGGTACTATGTACCTTCTCCATGTCATGTACTATCCTTCCACCTCATGTACACATCACTTTTTTTAGGCCACTTCACATGCCACATGTCAAGATGTGAGGGCTTGTGGGTTCTTAACTCACCTTAGCCCTACATCTTGATCTTGGTGGCTCAATCTTGACCGTCCATTTCCCTAGAGAATTCCAAAATCTCTATAAATACCCCCTATTTTCTCTCATTTTGGGGGAGAGATCATTCATAGTAGCCAAACTCTTGAATTTTTTTTTTCCTTGAGCCATACTTAGCCATTTTTCATACTTGCTTCCACTTTCATCCATTTTTCCATCCATCTTATAGCTTGCATCTTTTTCCATCCAAGGAGCATACAACACCAAAGATCGAAGGGCCAACCAAAAAATCGATTCAAAACAAGGTAAAAGGTTTCATTTTGTCATCTTTATTTTGTATTGAATCCAATTAGGCTAATCTTGAGGTGTAAAGTGTTTTTAGTGTTATTTTCTCTCTTTTGTTTGTTGCTTGTATTCTAACACTTAAATTCGCCCTATCACATTTCTGGCATGCCCGGTGGGACCCACAAACGGGTCTTTTGCTTTCACATTTGTATTTTTTTTACTTTTTGCAGGTACAGGTTACAGAGGAGCGGACCCGACCTACAGAGGGGCGGATTTGAGCTTCTTGGGGCGGACCCGACCTATAGGGGCGAACTTGACCTGACGGACAGGCAGACCTACCCTCCACAGGTGGACCTGACCTTTCCCAGGGGCAGACCTGCCCTCCACAGACCTCAAAAGTTATTTTTGGCAAAACTTTCACGGAGGGGCGGACCTGACCTACAGACAGCCGGATTTTCCCTGACAGATAGCCGGATTTTCCCTAACATCCAGTCGGATTTTCCCTACAGACAGCCGGATTTTCCCTGCAAACAGCCGGACCTGACCTCTACTCAGCCGGATTTTCCCTAGACAGTTTTTTTTCAGAAGGTAAAAATTTCACTTTTTAGCAATCTTTTTGGTTGTTTTAAGGGTTTTTAACCCCTAATTTAGGAACATAGTTTAACTAGGAGGTGTCAATCAACCTTGTTTGCCATGTTTTTGGGTAAGCTATTTGACGTATCCAATCCCCTTGCACCATTCGGCGATCCTGGGTGATGAGAAATCGTAGCTTACCATGTCTTTTGAGTCCACCTCTTTTATTTTTCTCAGCGGGACCTGCTTGGGGATTTCATCACCCCAAGGTTCAATTCCAACCACACGTACCGGAAAGGTATATAAAGGGGGGAGAGCGAAAATTGTACCTCAATCCAACCACGTTGTAATTGGTGAAGCATCGGGATGATGTGAAGAGTTGGTCCGAGCCTTTAAGGTTCCCGACTCACACTTGTAATGGGTTGGTGTTCACGGTTTGGGCCTCACGTACTGGGTGTATATCGAGGACTCCCTAGTGACCATGTTCATCCTAGATTAGAAGACTTTGTCGACCATACCCTTTCTACTAAACTTAGGCTTGTGCTGTCTGAATTGTCTTCTTTGTGCAAAACCAATGATTGTCTGATTTATTTCACTCAGCCATATCCTTTTGATTGATGATTGTTGTGTTTTGAGTCCTTTGCCTTAGTTTTTTTTCAAAAGTCAAGTTAAGCCTGCAGACAGCCGAATTTTCCCTGACAGACAACCGGATTTTCCCTGACAGACAACCGGATTTGCCCTGACAGACAACCATATATGCCCTGCCATTTGCACACTGTTTGTCCGTTTTCCTCTGTTCAAGCGCCAATCTTCTCAAATTTTCGTGATTTTTCGTGGCTCAATCTTGACCGTCCATTTCCCTAGATAATTCCAAAATATATATAAATACCCCCTCTTTTCTCTCATTTTGAGGGAGAGATCATTCATAGTAGCCAAACTCTTGCAAAATTTTTCCTTGAGTCATACTTAGCCATTTTTCATACTTGCATCCATTTTCATCCATTTTTCCAGCCATCTTATAGCTTGCATCTCTTGCCATCCAAGGAGCATACAACACCAAAAATCGAAGGGCCAATCAAAGGATCGATTCGAAACAAGGTAACAGGTTTCATTTTGTCATCTTTATTTTGTATTGAATCCAACTAGGCTAATCTTGAGGTGTAGAGTGTTTTTAGTGTTATTTGCTCTATTTTGTTTGCTGCTCGTATTCTAACACTTAAATTCGCCCTATCACAATAAGATAGCAACATATTCCATCCCATGAATTATCTAAAGACTTAATGAACTAGTATAGTTCTAATAGCATTTTAGCCACACATATTCAACAATATGTAAACATAATCCCAATGATAGGGTTCACTAATTGAAGACTTAATCAAGAATCACAGAAGAATATTCCATTCTAGAAATTAACTAGGTTTATAATAACATGCATACCATGTATACATAGATTACTCCAAAGCTAGGAAATAACTAGTTCACAAGAACAATCATATCACACATTCAAACAACCTTTCCAAACAAAGGCATTATAATCAAATAACCTTTCAAACATAAGCAAAGGAAGAATAGAAATCAACATGTCTAGATATAAGTTTGAACTTGATAATGTTTCCTTCCAACCTTAACCTTCACCTTCAGGAATGCTACTTCTCCAAAGAACACCTAACTTCCAACCACTAGCCTCTCACAAATTCTCTCAACAATACAATTGCAAAATAACAAAGCAACTCACTAACTCTCAAGTTCTCTAATTCACTTGCATAGAAAATACAACAGAATAATGATGGAGAAATCAAAATGAGAAGAGTAACAAATGATAGGAAGAGCACCTCTATATATACTAATTTCGACCAACCAAAGGCTACAAACTAGCTAGCAATTCTACCACCTTCCTACTCATATGCAATGACTCAATTGATCAACTCATGAATTTGCAACACATAACAGACCATATTATTCTAATGGTTGATTTGACCTCTTTATGAGAGACAACATGACTCTTTTACTAAGTCAAGGGATAGCAAAGATAAGCTATAGGTTTCCTAATCAGTTTCCAAGTTGACTACCCTCTTATATTTTTTCCAACACTTTGTTGACTGAGTTTAACATTTATCCAAATGTTCTATTTGTACATGGCATGGGTTTTAGACTTTTTATTTGCTTCACAAACTTCAAACTTCACCCCACATATTCACAACTTAGTGCCCCAAAAGTTAGTGCTTTCCTAGACTTATTCATATTTGTTAAAATATGCATTTAATCTCATTACAACGTATAAACTATCTTCCTCCTTTCATGTGTGGTAAATAAGTCTGCATTTGAATTAGTCTTCACTTGCTTTATGTGTAGTTTTAACCACAACAATATAAACACTACAACGCTATACTTATGTGCTTTACTTCACTATATTCATTTGCATTTAAATGTGTTAACATCAATGTTAACTTATGCGCTTTCTGTAATACATATGCAACAAGTCTGTATTTGACTTAGTCTTCACTTGCTTTATGTGCAGTTTTAACCACAACAATATAAAAACTACAACACTATACTTATGTGCTTTACTTAACTATATTCATTTGCATTTAAATGTGTTAACATCAATGTTAACTTATGCGCTTTCCATAATACATATGCAATGCCTTATATTATGCACTATGATAGATTATATATATATATATAATCACATTCACAAGATTATTAAAATACATCTATTGCCAATAGATATAAGTATATATTAAATAATCATATATATATACATATACATGTATATTAGTGTATATATATATATATATATATACGTTTCTTCAAACATACTATATACATACATATTAATATATATATTATATATTATATGTACCATTGTTTCTATTATCAAATACAAACACATATATGCATGTACTTTTCGATTGATGTGTATACATGAAGTGAGTATATATATACATGTCACTTTTATCCAATTGATACTACCATACATATGGGTTACCCATTCATGAGCATGCGTAGGTACGTCTGTGTACATATACTCATGTATGAGTTATCATGGACATGCACATATATACGTATATACATTTTTGTATATACTTCTTTGACCAACATATTTCAATAAGAACACACAAGAACTTTCACCCAATATAAAGACTCAATCATATAACCCTAGTCAAAATACTCATAGAACAAGATCATACTACAAAACATCCATAATCAAGATAGAATGTTACTTACTAATCACCCAAACCAACTTGACTCAACTTAGACCAACTAGGGTGTGAGTGTGTGTATGCTCAACTAGGTTCACTAGGGTTACCAGACCAAGTTCTTCTCCTGAGTGATACTCCCCTCTCTTCCAGAGGTTCGAGCTTGTTCCTGCATCCAGCTTAGTACATCATAACAGTAGTTATCCAATAACAATACAATCATATGCATCATATATTTCATTGTCAGAATCATTATATAATATAAACTTGAATTAAACATTCATTCATCATATTCCATCAAGATTCATATGTAAAACACAATCATAAATATATATTAAAGCATTTTTAGCCCATCAAAGTAAAAGTAAATAGGTAATAACACAACGGGGTGAAACATATTCCCCCCTTGTGAATCATCGCCCCCAATGATTATAAGTATCAACATGGAAAAAACATAAACACAAAACATAGCATCATAAAACATCATTGTTTTCAAGAGTTCTCAAAATCTAGCATGACTTGAGGAGAATTTTGCTTCATCTCAACATAGTCTTCCCAAGTAGCAAAATCTTCTGCATACTGGTCCCACTAGACCTTGTATTGCAGAACCTCTCTATTACATAAGTGAAGCTTACATGTTCTAAGCACCTTGAGAGGCTTGATCATTACCACCCCTGGGTCCTGTACTTGTAAATCATTCCAATGAATAGCATGGCTATTCCCTGGTATGTACTTCTTTAAGTACGATACATGGAAAACATTATGCATTTTGGCTAGAGCTAGCGGCAAAGCAATCCTATATGCTATAAGGTTGACTTCCTCAAGAACTTCAAGAGGACCTACATAATGTGGAGCTAGTTTGGAAGACTTTCCACACTTTATGGAACTCTTGTGAGGTTTAACTCTTAACAAAACCTTCTCCCCTACTAGGAATTTTCAAGGTACCCACTTGGCATCTACAAACTCTTTTGCCTATCATTGGCTTTTGTTAGCCTCTGTCTAATGACACCAACTTGATCCTCCATTTCTGATAACATTTTTGGCCCAAGGCTTATCCTATCTTCTAGCTTATTCTAGCTTATAGGAGTTTGACACTTCCTACCATACAATGCTACAAACGGAGCTATCTTGATCGTATAATTATAAGAGTTGTTGTATGCAAACTCAACCAACAGTAGGTAAACTTCCCACTTGTATTGTTGATCCATGCAATACATCTTCAACAGATCCTCTAAAAATTGGTTCACTCTTTTAGTTTGACCATATGTTTTTGGATGATATGCCAAACTAATGTTCAACTGTGTTCCAAGCAAAGAAAACATGGTTTTCCAAAACCTAGAAGTCACACGAGCATCCCTATCCGAGATAATCTTCTTAGGAATTCCATGCAACCTAAATACCTCTTGAATGAACTTTTGAGCTATAATAGGAGTTCCATCCGTTAGATTCCTTGGTATATAGTGAGCCACCTTTGTAAGCCTATCCACTACTACCAGAATGGCATTGTGCTTATTCCTTGACATTGGTAGACCTTGCACAAAATCCATGCTAATGATTTGCCACTTACTCTCAGGAACTCCATAAGGATACAAAAGACCTGCAGGGTGATGATGCTCTACCTTCACCCTCTAACACTCTAAGCAACTTGCTACAAATCTTGTAGCATCCCCTTTCATTCCTTTCCAAAATTATAATTGCTTCACATTAGCCAATATCTTAGTCATACTAGGATGTCCAAAATATGGTGTGGTATGAACTTCTTCCACACTAAATTTCTTAATTCCTTAGAATCAGGGACGCAAATTCTTCTTTTAAACCTTAGAAAACCATCAAATTCAAAATGAAATCCCTCATACCTTGAGTCTTGTGGATTATTCATGAGTGCTTGCTTGAATTGCTCATAGTATTTGTCACCCTTGGACTCTTGCAACACTCGACCCTTGAAATCAGTTTGAATTGATATCATGGAGGAGATATGCCTCCTACAACTTAAGGCATCTACAACCTGATTCTCCTTCCCCTTGATATAGTTGATGTTGAAATCATAGTCAGATATCAACTCCAACCACCTTCTTTTCCTTGCATTTAGATTCAATTGAGTAAACAAGTATGTCAAACTGTGATGATCGATCTTCAATTTAAAAGGTTTTCCCAATAGATAGTGTCTAGACACATCTGTAATGCATGAACAATTGCTAACTCCAAATCATGTGAAGCATATTTTTTTTCATAAGGCTTAAGCTTCCTTGATTCATAGATTATGACTCGTCATCTTGCATCAATACTCCACCCAAACCTTCTCTAGATGCATCGGTGATAACAATAAAGTTACCATCCGGATCTGGTACCTTCAGTATTGGTGCAGTGGTCAACTTCTCTTTGAGTAGATTAAATGCCACTTGAAATTTTTCTATCCACTCAAACTTCTTCCCTTTTCTCTATAAGGAGGTAATGGGAAAATCTATTCTTGAAAAGTTGGCAACAAACTTCCGATAATAACCAGCCAAACCCATAAAACTTCTAACTTTTGGCACATTCTTAGGAACTGCCCACTCAAGTACTACTTTTATCTTAGCTGGATTAACTGCAATCCCATCAACTGATATCACATGACCCAAGTACTGTACTTCTCTATGAAAGAAAGTACATTTAAAGATTTTCCCAAATAGCTTATGCTCTCTTAATCATTGGAGAACAATCTCTAAATGCTTGAGATGCTCCTCTTCATTCTTGGAATAGATAAGAATATCATCCAAAAAGACCAACATAAATTTGTCCAAGTAGTCTTTGAATACATTATTAATTAGGTTCATGAATTTTGCAGGTGCATTCGTCAGTCCAAAAGGTAGGACCGTGAACTCATAATGACCATACCTTGTCCTAAAATATTTTTTAGATATATCTTCGCCTTTGATCCTTAGTTGATGATAACTTGAACATAGATCAATCTTCGAAAAAATTGTCTCTCCTCGCATGTGATCAAAGAGATAATCAATACATGGGAATGGATACTTATTCTTTATCATTGCTTTGTTAAGAAAATGATAATCAATGCACAAGCACAATGTGTCATCCTTCTTCACAAAAATTACAAGTGCTCCCCATGGTCAAACACTAGGTCTAATTAGTCCCTTGGACAACAGTTCATCTAATTGAAACTTCAACTCCATTAATTCTATTGTGGTCATCCTATAAGGCACTTTGGATATAGGCTCTAACCTTTGTACTATTTCAATTGAGAAATCAAACTCTCTTGGGAGGCAATCCAAGTAATTCCTCTAGAAATACATCCGCAAATTTTCATAAAGTAGGATATTTCTCCATATCTATTTTTCTACATTCCACCACCTCACCTTCTTCAACATCTTGGGGCTCTTGAGGTCCATAATATACAACATCATCTTGTGAAATAAACTCATTACATTCCTCAAGTTTCTCCATCTTTATGGCGAAAATTTGACAACCTTTCTTCTTCGCCCTATGCATTTGCACAACGGATATCTGCCACAACATAACTTCTCTTGGTCTTCCTTGCAAGAACACTATGTTACCTAGATCGTCTAAACATTCTATTGTTTTAGCATGACAATCTACTTTAGCCTCGTGTTTCCACAACCAGTTCATCCCTAAAATGACATCATAAGTGTAGTGTAAAAAAATTTACTCCTTTACATTTTCAAACTTTGTTTGGGTCCCCTAGTTTAAATTGGACTTAATTATGCCTTAATAAGCCCTATTTTACATCTACAAGCCTAATTAATTACAATTTATGAAAAGGGGAGTGTGATTTAATTAATGCATTTATCATTATTAACACCCCAAAATTCAAAAATATTTATAACTTAGGTTGGGACCCATTCGCCCATGAGCGAATGAGTCCCCTTTAAGTTGCAAATTCAAATTTTAAATATTTTTTTGATGGTATTTTAATGATCCCAAATTCAAATTTCAATGTCGGCTTGTAATGTTTAATTTTTGGGAAATTAAGGATACATACCTATAAATACAAGGTTATTTTATCAAATCAACTAGAAGATTTTCAAGAGATATTTCACAAGAGCTAAGATTATTGTCAAAGGTGTTCAAGAGTAGATTTCTCAAGCATTTTTTGCAACATTCAAGATCTCAAGCATCATGCATTATTTTGGAGCTAACATTGTGATGTAGGTTTCAAGTTTCAAATCAAGATTCATGTCATCAGATCAACATCCATTGAAGCCATTTCATGCAAGATCAAGATTAGATTTCCAAGGGTTTCAAATCAAGGGTTTGGTGAGTTGCAACATAGCATTTGTTCATTCATCATTCCTTTCATGTTTCATTATTTCAATTAAAGGTTTAATTACCAAAATGGGGTTTGACCAAGGCAAACCCCAATTCACCAAAAACAAACAATTTTTCCCTCTTTTGTTTGTGTTGTAGGTCCTAGGTTGAAGAAAAATTGAAGAGTGGAGATCTCTAAAATGCAAAATTACAAAGTTGCAAAAGTTGCAGGAAAAGTTGTCAAGGTCACGAAAACTCAAATCTCGGATTTATTTTCCATCATTTTTTAGTGAAACCAATGGGAAATTGCATCTCATATTTGTCTTTAGAGGCTCCCAAAAACTTAGTTCAAAAAGCTGTCTCAGGACCCATTCGCCATTTTTGGACACTTATCAACCAATTTTTAAGGCAAGATTTAATTGTCTTCCACTCATCCAATTTGCACAAAATTGACTATTTATGTTAGAGCTATGCTTCATCTACATGAATCAAGTCTTAGGTTATAGATTTGAGGTAATTTACTATTTTATTTTCATCTCCCAAAAGTGTTGTTTGAACTTTACCCCCGTCCACACACACATAAAGGAAATTGTTAGATCTTCTGTGGAATTGACTCACCTAAGGGTTAATTCTATCTTGGAGGATCTCATTTCTTGAATGAAATAGAATAAGATAGGTTCATCACACCCCACTTATCCCCTTTCTATTTATGGAAAATTGGTAATAAACCCCCATTTTTCTATGTTTTGGTGAACCTACACTCTTTTTTAATGTTTCATTATGGTGAACCCGACATTTTGAACATTCTAATTTCTGATTTGGAGATCATTCCAACCATAGATCTAAGATTTTCATAAGTTTTCCTTTCATTGCATTATTTTGCATCTCATTTAGGGTTGTCAAAATTGCATTAGTTTGCATTGCATATAGGGTTTTAAATTTGCATTTTGCATTATTTAAATTCTAAAAAATCCAAAAAATGGCATGCATATTAGATTAATTTTGCATAGTGTTTGCATATTAGTGTACTTTTCATCATTCACATTCAAAAATTGAGTCAAAATTGCATTCTAAAAAGTGTCATATTGTTCACCATTTGTCCTTCATTTCACTTGCATTTAGACATCAAATTTTAGAAAATTTTGTCACAAAAGTTATAGTCTAAGACCTGGAACAGAGAACACATACAACAAATCAAAAATTGCATTTTTCATTTTTTCAAACCCTGCACAAAGATCCATTCACCCATGGGCGAATGATTTCTTTAGGGCCTATCAAAACCAATTTCCTGAGCATTTTTGTGGTCTTTTGCACTTCCCAGATCTGTTGGTAAACCATTGTTTCATTTTGGCAATATTTGAGAATTTATGACTTATGCATTAAGGTCTAATCATCCATTTAGTTTAGGAATTGAAAATTGAAAAAATTGTTGCATTTTAGATCTATAGAGAAATTATTACATCATGTTTTCACTACAAAAGTCTCTTGTTATCATACTTCATGTTCTATTTTCAGATTTTGTTGAATACTCTAAGAATTTGTTGTTACAAGCATATGAATATGAAGCCCTCTCCCCTCTTTTCTTTTTTTTCATTGATCACTCTCCCCCTATGTGTGAAACTAACTTAGTGAAAGAGAATACAACCATGGACAATCATGACAATCAAGTTTGTTCTTCTCCCAATATCTCTCATATTTGTGAAGAATATATTTTGGTGTTAGAGGAACCCATCATTGAGAGCCATGGAAATCCTATTTGTTTCTCTTCTCCTACTTGGGAAAACATTATTGAACAAGAGGATGCAATCATTGGTAAACAAGACAATCCAAACATTGATAACTCCCCTAGTTGTGATGAAGTTATTTTAGAAGATCTAACCATTGAATTTCATAAAAATATTGTGTGTTCCTCTCCTAAAAACTCTCCTACTAAGGAAGATATCATGGTGCAAGAAAATGACAACATTGACACATGTATTTAAAACAATAGTAATGTGGCTTCATTAGATGAGGATGATGAGGTAACATTAGACTCTCCTTTGCTAAAAGATCATCAAAAATAGGATAAATCTTTTGAGGTTATGAACATTAGATATCCCTTGAGTCCTCCTACAAGTCATCTAATTATTGTACCTCCTAAGTAATCTCCTGAGCGACTTCTTACCATCTACCCACCCTCATATCAACCTCAATTTCAAAACAAACCCGTCCTTATTATAGGACCACCTAAAAAGAACCCATTATCCCCAAGAGATATCTTGAATTTTACAAGGCAACTTGATAGTAACAATGTTTCACAACAACCGAGTTACAATACCATTGCTCATACATATAACACTAGAAACAATCAACAAACAAGACAAAATCCAATATCCCTTCCATTACCTCAACCATATCTCCCACCTGCACCTAATATCTTGCAACATAGTGGAAAAGAGTATGATCTTGTTGAACAACTTAAAAATACTCCTCCTAAGATATTCTTATGGGATCTTATTCAAGCTTCACCTAATTACCATAACATGCTTCAAAATTCCTTACAACAAGTTGTTATCCCTCCTAGTGTGCAACCAAATGATGTAGAAACCCTAATTCAAGGAATGAATTAAGTTAATATAGATATTTTTTTCACCAAAGTGAGCTACCTCCTTTGGAAGTGCAAAAACAAACTGAAGCTTTCATGATAGTGGTTATCATTAATAGGTGTGGGATAAAGTGAACCCTTGTTGACAATGGCTCAGCCCTTAACGTGTGTAGCATAGACCTTTTGGATAAACTTGGAGTAGAAAAAATTCAAATACAACCTAACTCTTTATCCATCCATGGATTTGATAATATAGGAAAACAATCACTTGGTGTGATCAATTTACCTATAAAAGTTGGAAAGGCCACATTGCAAACTCCTGTCCATGTTATGCCTCAAGATCTTTCATATAATTTTCTTTTGGGAAGACCATGGATTCATGAAATGCATGCAGTGCCTTCAACTCTTCATCGTACAATGGAGTATGTCTACAACAATAAAGTGTACACAATCCAGGCTGACCTTGAACCTATTGGGAAAATGTGTCTCAACCTTGCAATTATATACGATTTATTATTGATAGGATGTATATATATTTTCTAGTTACACCGATAGGTGTATACAATGGCAGAAAAGAGAAAAATGTGAGCGTGTTAACTTTTTCAAGAAACTTCTAAAATGATCGACATACATTAAATAATAATGCATTGTAAATCTGGACCGTTCATTATTAGGTTTTAGATCTAATGGAAGATATTTTATTGGCCTATCTTGCCCTAGAATGTAACCCTATTTTATGAGGGCATTGTATTATGACTGCAGTAGAGAGACGGTGATGTATTCTAAGAGTTTGATAGCGGTCGTGTTGTCTCTTGATTTCTGAGTGGTGATACTCCTGTGAGAAGCTTGCTCTGCAAGTATATTGTAATCTTTGTGATTTACTGAATAATATATTGGGTGGCTTTTGGAGTGTGGGATTTTTCTTCCGAAAGGGTTTTCCACACGCAAATCACTGTGTCGTGGTATGCATGATATTTATGTTTATTTATGTTTAAGTTTCTGTAACTATTAAAGATCTATAAATTTTTGCATTATTCTCCTCTCAAGATTAGTGTAGGAAGTTGTTCTACTACCTTAGCTTCCTTACAAGTGGTATCAGAGTTTGATCACCTTTGGTTTCAATTGTGGGTTGTTGGATTTTTTGAACTAATCGAGATTTGAGTGGGAGATTGTGCAGAAATTAATTTGTGATCTTGTTGCAAGAATTTTGAGATGACAAGTTCATCAAGGAGAATAGAGGTGGATAAATTTTCTAGAAATAATTTTGAGATGTGGAAGCTGAAGATGGAAGATTTGTTGATAGATCAAGATCTATGGGATGTTGTTGATGAGAATGTTTCAAGGCCTACAGATCCTACTAAAGATGCTCAATATGATGTTATGGACCGATAATCCAAGGGTCTAATCAGATCGTACTTGGCAGACTCTATTTTAATTAATTTCCATGAGGAGGCCTCTACACATAAACTATGGAAGAAGCTTGGTGAGATGTATTAGGCCAAATATTTAGTGAACAAAATTTTCTTAAGGAAGAAGTTGTATTCCTTGAGAATGGAAGAGGGTGGACGAATCACAGACCATTGGGAGGCATTCAATATGTTGGTTGCTCAATTGGCATCAGTTGGTGTCAAAATGGATGAGGAGGAGAAATGTTAGATCTTGCTTTGTTCTTTGCCTGATTCGTGGGATTCTCCTGTTATGGCTATTGGGAGTACACTTTTGTTATATTGAAGACTAAAGATGTGGCGGGTTCTTTGCTTTCTGAAGAAATGAGGAGGAAGGTATCCATCACTACCAAGGAGGCCCTAAATGTTCATGGAAGACCTAAGGAAAAATGCAAGAAGAATGATAAGCATGAAAAATCCAAGTCCAAGGGGAGATCTAAATCTCTTGGAAAGTCAAAAGTTATTTGTTGGAACTATGATAAGCCTGGACATGTTCGTAAGGAATGCAAAGAAGAAAAGAAGAAGAAAAAGAAGAAATTTGATTCTAATTATGAGTCCAAGAAGGAAGATGGGGACACATTCATTGCAACTTTGGCAACTCGTGCAAGTAATGATGCATGGTTAATTGACTCAAGTGCATCTTTCCATATGACCTTTAAAAGAGATTGGTTTTCTGAATATGAAGAATTTGATGGAGGTAAGGTGTACTTGGGTGACGACTCTCATTTAGACATTGTTGGCCATGGTAAAGTTAAAATCAGATTTCTTGATGGTAGAATAAAAAGGATTAATGGTGTGTTGCATATCCTTGGATTAGCACGATTTTTTTATCTGTGAGCAAACTAATAGATGCAGGTGTGCAGGCAATATTTTTTGATGCAGGATGCAAGATGGTCAGAGGTGCTATGGTGATTTCTAGAGGTGTCATATATGACACATTGTATAAGCTTGATGCATGCACTATTGAGTGTAATAGTACTTTTGTGAAAAACAAGTTTGTGGAAGAAGTGAGGGTTTCACCTTCAAGAGATGGTCATGGATTTTGGGTACCCAAGGGTGCTCTTTCTTTTGAAACAAAGTTACCTGCAAAGAAAATTGTATTATGGCACCAGAGACTTGGCCACATTGGAGAAAAGGGTCTAAGGACCTTGAAAAATAAAAACCTTGTTGAAAGTTTGTTTGATTTTAATCTTGAATTTGATTTCTGTGAGCATTGCATTTATGGAAAACAAAACAGTGTTCAGTTTTACTCGAGTTCTCATAAATCTTGTGGCATATTGGATCTTATTCATTTTGATGTGTTTAGTCCTGTAAATGTTCCTTCGATTGGTAAATCCACATATTATGTTTTATTTATTGATGATTATAGTAGAAGGACATGGGTGTATTTTCTAAAGAGTAAATCTAAAGTTTTCAGTCGATTTAAAGAATTTAAAGCAATGGTTGAGTTGTAGACTAGAAAGAAAATAAGATGTTTAAGGACTAATAATAGTGGTGAATTTTTCTCTAATTATTTTGATAGATTCTATAAATATTATGGTATTCATAGGTAGAAGACAACTCCATATTCTCCACAACAGAATGGAGTTGCAGAAAGAATGAACAAGACACTGATGGAGAAGGCTAGAGTATGTTGAGTGGTGTTGGCCTAGAACAAAGGTTTTGGGTTGAAGTTGTTTCCATTGCCTATTACTTGATTAACAGGTCTCCTACATCAACTCTTGTTGATAAGACACCTATAGAGGCATGGTTGGGTCACAAGCCTTCATTAAGACATTTTAGAGTTTTTGGTTGTGAGACATATGCACATGTGCCAACGGAGAAGTGAACAAAGTTGGAGAACAAGACTGTGAAATGTATCTTCATCGGATATAGTTATGGTATGAAAGGATACAAGCTTTGGGATCCTATTGCACAAAAGGTGATACATAGTAGAAGTTTTATTTTTTGAGAAACTAAGCCTTCTTCTATTACATTGCAACCAGAACAAAACAAACAAGAAGATGTGATTCAATTCCTTCTACATCTAAGAAAGTTGAATCGAGTTCCAAGGATAGACAAGAAGTTGAGGAGAGCTCATCTAGCTTTGGATCTTCAAAAGAGGAGGAAGAACCTCCAACTTAACTTGTTTGTAGGTCCATGAGACATAGACAACCACCTGAAAGGTATTCACCTAATGATTGGAGATGTATTTTTGCTTTGAATACTAACATAGATGAACCTAGATCTACAGAAGAGGCACTAGGTATGAATGATGCAGAATCTTGGAAGATTACTATGGATGAAGAAATGGCATCCTTGAAAAAGAAAGATACATGGGATCGTGTACCATTGCTTGAAGGACTCAAACCTATTGGTTGCAAATGGTGTTCAAGAAAAAGATTGGTTTCATATGGAGGTATTGAAAAGTATAAAGCAAGGTATGTTGCAAAGGGTTACTCTCAAGTTGAGGGTGTTGATTATGGTGAGATATTTTCTCCTGTTGCAAAAATGACATCCATTAGATTTTTTGTTTCTATTGTTGCTACTTATGATTTAAAGGTTGAGCAAATGGATGTGAAAATTGCTTTCCTTCATGGTGATTTTGAGGAAGATATTTATATGACATAGCTAGAGCACTACGTGGTGAAAGGTAAAAGTAAATTGGTTTGCAAATTGAAGAAATCTTTGTATGGCTCAAAACTTAGTCCTAGGATGTGGTACCAAAAAATTGATACATATGTGTTGAGTTTGGGATTTAAGCATTCTAAATCAGATCATTGTGTTTATTATAAAATTGATGATGATCGTTTCCTATTTATTGCATTATATGTTGATGATATGTTATTTATTGGTCAAGGGAAAGGTATGATTTCAGAATTGAAATCTCAACTTGCTACTAAATTTGAAATGAAAGATCTTGGTGCAGATAAACACATTATTATGATGGAAATTAAAAGAGATAGAGTGAACAGAAGGCTATGGCTTGGGAAAAGTAAGTATGTCAACTCAATTTTACAGAGGTTTGATATGCAGGATTGTAGGTCATTGTGTGTTCCTATTTTAGTTGGAACAAAGTTATCTATTTTAGATTGTCCAACATCTCCATCAGAGATGGAAAACATTAGTAGAGTGTCTTACCAGAGTGTAGTTACAAGTTTGATGTATGCTATGGTTTGTACTAGACTAGACATTTCCCAAGCATTAGGAGTTATTTCCAGATATATGTTTAATCTTGGTAGAGTTCATTGGGATGCAGTTAAAAGAGTCTTTAGATATTTGTGGGGTACCTCAAATTATTCCTTATGTTATGAAAGTAATATGAATGAAGATGATATTTCCATTGATATTCATGGTTATGTGGATTCAGACTGGGTAGGTGATGTTGATAGGAAAAAATCCACTAGTGCTTATGTGTTTACTTTATTTGGTGGTGCAATTAGTTGGATGAATAAGCAACAGGATATGGTTGCTTTGTCCACTACTGAAGCAGAGTATATGGTAGCTACTCATGCTTGTAAAGAAGAAATTTTTCTTAAGAGACTGTGTTCAAAAATTAGAATAAAAAAGAGTGTAGTGACAATTTATTGCGACAATCAAAGTGTGATATGTCTAGCCAAGAACCTAATGTTTCATTCTAGGACCAAGCACATTGATGTACAGTATCATTTTGTTAGAGATATGGTCGAAGATGGAAAGGTGAAGCTGGTTAAGGTAGAGACTTTGATGAATGTTTCTGATTCTTTAACTAAGCTTGTGAGCACAAAGAAGTTCAGATGGTGTTCAAAGACTATGGGCCTTTCGGGCCCTAGAAATTAAATAGACGATGTTTACACCCTCACGTTGCTCTTTCAAGGTGCTCAATAAGTGGGAGATTTTTTGGGAAAATGTGTCTCAACCTTGCACTTATATATGATTTATTGTTGATAGGATGCATATATATTTTTATATATATTTCCTACATACAACAATAGGTGTATACAATGGCAACAAAGACCAAAATGTGAGTGTTAACTTTTTCAAGAAACTTTTAAAATGGTCGACATACATTAAATAATGATGCATTGTAAATATGGACTCTTCGTTATTAGGTTTTAGATCTAATGGTAGATATTTTGTTGGTCTGTCTTTCCCTAGAATGTAACCCTATTTTATGAGGGTGTTGTATTATAGCTGCAGTAGAGAGACAATGATGTATTCTGAGAGTTTTATAGTGGTTGTGTTGTCTCTTGATCTTTGAGTAGTGATACTCTTGTGAGAAGCTTGCTCTGCAAGTATATTGCAATCTTTGTGATTTACTGAATAGTATATTAGGCGGCTTTTGGAGTGTGGAGTTTTTCTCCCGAAATGGTTTTCCCCACGTAAATCATTGTGTCATGGTATGCATGATATTTATGTTTATTTTTTTTAAGTTTCTATAATTGTTAAAGATCTGTAAAGTTTTGCATTATTCTCCTCTCAAGATTAGTGTAGGAAGTTGTTTTGCTATCTTAGCTTCCTTACAGAACCAAAAATGTGTTTGCACATTGGGACATACAAGAAAATTCCTTTGAAAACATGTTGATACCAACTTCAAAAGTAGAACCCATGCAAGAGGAAGAAAAAGAGAACAATATTGAAAACGTTACAAATTTATTGGAGGATGATTGGGGTTCCTTACATTTTATGCCTACATTCATGGGAGAATACAAGATCATAACAAAAGAGTTTGAAAAGAGAAAAGAACTAGTGGTAATGTCAACACAAAATTCGGAAGAACCTTCGAAAGCATCCACTTCAACCACTCTAAAGAAGAAACAAATTACACAACAAACTTTGATGAAGTTGATTATGAACAACCACCAAATCCAAAAGAAATGGAAAAGCTTTATGGAAGAGGTTACAAACTTTTGAAAAACTTGGTTATAGTGGAAAAGGATGCGGTGCTAGAGAACAAGGTATCCATGTCCCTATAGAGCCTAACACACAAGAAACCACTAGTGGTCAAAGAAAAAAAAGCATCAGAAAATCCTTCACTCAATACCAACACTATCACAAAAGATTCTTCTAAGAAAACTTTAACCTTGGTGCATCCTGAACTGATAGAAACAACTAGTGGTCTTGGTTATTCTCCCTCGAAAGAAATGAAAGAACAAAAACAATATTCGCTTAATATCAATGTCATCACGCAAAACACTCCTAGGACATCTTCAACCACATGTCTTAGTAATGATTGGGTTTCACTAGATTTTACACCCTCCTTTAAGGGAGAGTACAAAATCTCACAATCTAAAGAGTCTTGTGTATGTATGACACCTTGTACTAAGCAAGAGATATATTTTTCGCAAAATAAAGTAACATCTTATATTGATCAAGAGAGTATCTTGTTGAGGCTTCTCAAATCCCGCTTGATATCTCTGCCTCCAAGAACACAAAATAAATTTTACAATAAAAGTTTATTTTGTGTATATCATAGAGTTCGTGGTTATTCTCCTAATGAATGTAAGACTTTGAATGATAAAATTAAAAATCTTAAGGATCATGGTGCTCCTCCTTGTGTTGATGTACCTATTTCTTCTAATTGATATTGATTCTCATCCTATCACGTTGCTCATCACTATGTGGTATTAGTAGCTTTATGTGTCTTTCTCATTTCCCTTCATAGTGCTGCAATATTAGGTACAACCATATCTCTCTTAGTAGCAACATGATAGTTCTTGGCAGTTGTCTTTTTCTCTATGATTGGGGGGAAAGGATAACTAGTTTCTTGAGGTGTGCACTATTTTCAAGGACCACCTCTTCCTCTCTTTCTTCTTAAAATACCAACATAGAAAGTATGTTGACATTTTAAGTGGGGGGCATATTGTCCCCCATTCATTGTTTGCATGTTCCCTTCCTATTGATGATAGCATACATCTCCTAGGAAGTAATATTCAAAGTGTGGTCTTCTCAATTCATGTGATGTGTCTTCTTCTTGGTGACATTGGGTTTTATATCCTTCAAGATTGTGACCTTTCTTGGCATATGGCATTCCTCTTAATGGTAATGTTATGGATTGCATTCCCTAAGTTGTAAAAATTTTATCCTCGACTAGTCCTCTCTTGGAGACACTAAGCACGACGTTCCCTAAGGTGAGACCTATCATGAACTAAGAAAAAACCATTTGAATATCCTATCTCATTGCATGTATAACCTTTTTCAATGCCACCAAGCATAACACAACTTGCTTGCTAGTAGAGCCTTTTTCATGAGTGTCTAGCATAACACAACTTGCTAGCCTTGTGGCCATTTATGTGGTGCTTTATCAAAGTTATCAAGAGGTATAACTTTGGTATGGTTGATGTATGGAAGCTTTTAGATGTGGCATAACTTTCCCATCAACCATCTTTTTGGGGGTTTACCTAGTGGACAACGGATTTCACTAGCCCATGTGAGTGCATGTTTGTTTGCATAGTGGAAAGTGGGTTTCACTTGTAAATTTTTTGGACAAACAACTAAGGCTTTATCCACATCAAGTTGGACAAACAGTCGAGGCTTGATCCACCCCTTTTTCTTTTCTTTTTCTTTCTTTCTTTAAGTCTTTGACATTGTATGTTTGTGTATCTTCTCTTGCTACCTATCATACATCTTGTGTGTGTCCCTTTGTGCTTATGTTGGTTTTCCATGGGATCTTAGATTATGGGGGCTTGCACAACATCCTTGATCCTTGTCATCCTATCTCATCAACATTCATGCACTTGGACCCCTCTTGCCACATATCTGTCTACTTTAGTGTGAGTTTGGCGCAAGGTCATCCTCTCACTAAAGTGGGGGCTAAATATAGTGTAGAAAAATGTACTCCTTTACATTTTCAAACTTTGTTTGGGTCCCCTAGTTTAATTTGGACTTAATTATGCCTTAATAATCCCTATTTTACATCTACAAGCCTAATTAATTGCAATTTTTGAAGGGGGAAGTGTGATTTAATTAATGTATTTATCATTATTAACACCCTGAGATTCAAAAATCCTGATAACTTAGGTCAGGACCCATTCGCCCATGGGAAAATGGGTCCCCTTTAAGTTGCAAATTCAAATTTTAAATATGTTTTTAGCAGTATTGTAATGATCCCAAATTCAAATTTCAATGTCGGCTTGTAAATGTTTATTTTTTGGGAAATTAAGGATGCATACCTATAAATACAAGATTATTTTATTAAATCAACTAGAAGATTTTAAAGAGAGATTTCACAAGAGCTAAGATTATTGTCAAAGGTGTTCAAGAGCAGATTTCTCAAGCATTTGTTGTAACGTTCAAGATCTCAAGCATCATGTCAAAGTTATCAAGCATCATGCATGTTTTTGGAGCTAACATTGTGATGTAGGTTTCAAGTTTCAAATTAAGATTCTTGAGTCATCAAATCAACATCCATTGAAGTCATTTCATGCAATATCAGGATCATATTTCCAAGGGTTTCAAATCAAGGGTTTGGTGAGTTGCAACATAGCATTTGTTCATTCATCATTCCTTTCATGTTTCAATATTTCATTTCAATGTTTAATTACCAAAATGAGGTTTAGCCAAGGAAAACCCCCATTCACCAAAAATTAAAAAAATCCCTTTTGTGTTTGTGTTGCAGGTCTTGGTTGAAGAAAAATTGAAGAGCGGATATCTCTAAAGTGCAAAATTGCAAAAGTTGCAAAATTTGTCAAAGTTGCAAGAAAAGTTATCAAGATCATGAAAACTCAAATTTTAGATTTATTTTTCGTAATTTTCAAGTGAAACTAGTGGAAAATTGCATCTCAGATCTCTCTTCAGAGGCTCCCAAAAATTTAGTTCAAAAAGCTATCTCAGGACCCATTCGCCATTTTTGGACACTTAGCAACTGATTTTTGAAGTAGGCTTTAAGTGTCTTCCACTCATCCAATTTGCACAAAATTGACTGTTTCTATTATAGCTATGCTTCATCTACATGAATTAGGTTTTAGGTTATATATTTGAGGTCATTTAATATTTTATTTTCCTCCCAAAAGTGTTGTTTGAACTTTACCCCCCGTCCACACACACATAAAAGAAATTGCTAGATCTTTCGTGGAATTGACTCACCTAAGGGTTGAAAGTTAATTCTATCTTGGAGGATCTCATTTCTTGATTGAAATAGAAGAAGATAGGCTCATCACACCCCACTTATCCACTTTCTATTTATGGAAAATTAGTAGTAAACCCTTGGTTTTCTATGTTTTGGTGAACCTACACTTTTTTGTATGTTTCAATAAGATCCTAGGGGTGCTATATATAGATTCACTTTCGAGGAGAAACTCAGAAGCTAAAACCTTTCTTCAAATAGACATTGCTCCACCTTAGCTCTTGTCTAGTTGGAATTTTCAACCATCCAAGACTTTTCCATATAGCAAACTTTCCTAGATATACTACTAGATATTCTAGGTGAAACAAAAAATTTAGTGGCACTAGTATCAATAAGAATGGAATCATGTGTACCAAACAAGGTACTTGATATTTCCATCGGAGTGATCTGGTACTCAGCTTCCAGATTGTCCAATGCAGCATGAACGCTCTGTAGGAATGTTTCTTGTTGAGAAGATAGCAGATTCCTTTGTGGTTGTGTCCCTAGTGGTTTGTTGGTAAATTTGTTTGTAAAGTGATCTCCACCACAAGTATAACACCCTCTCAATGGTCTAATCCTTTTTGCAGGTCTTCTAGAATTGCTTTCATTCCTTCCAGCATTGTTTTTATTGTTGTTGTTTCCCCTTTAGTCAATTCTTGAATTATTCCTCTTATTACAGGATCCTTTGTCCCCTTTCCTTTAGTATTCTTGCCCTTCACTAGGCTTACTTGAAGCTTGATTGGCTTGTTACCAACTGAACTTCTTAGATTCTTCTCATGATAGCTTTCTTGATAGACTTAAGCCTTTGTTCCTTCTTAATTGCTTTCTTGTACACCAAGTCCATGGTAGCAAGATTGTGTATGTATACCTCACCACCTATCTGAGCATTTAGGTCCATGATAAACTTCCTAATATGAAACCAATCATCCTTTTGATACATGGGTACGTACCTTAGGAGATGAGTTAATTTATCCCAATACTCGTTAACAGAGGAATCTCCTTGCCTTAGATTATATAAGTTGGTAAGCTTTTGATCAAAGAAGAGTTGAGGCAACCACCGTTTTTGGAAAATACCCACAAATTCACTCCATGTGAGACTTAGGGAACTTATCCCAAGCTCCATCTTCTTATTCATCCACCAATTGGATGCTTCATTAGATAATTGGAAAGCTCCCCAAATGGATTTAGTGACCTCAAAGTAATTTTTGATCTCAAAATACTTCTCCATCTTAGTGAGCCATACCTTAGATACATCCCCACTAGTACTTCCTTCAAACTTCGGAGGATTTATCTTTCTCATGTCCCATGATAACTCACTAGAAATTTGTTTTTGCTTGCTTCCTTCCAACCTAGACCAAGATTCATTAGCTCCATGTTCACTAGATTGAGTATGTTCATGGGAATTTTCCCCTTCTTCATCATTATTAGGAACTTCCTCTTCCACCCTTTCTTTTCCTCTTACCTCTTGCTCGAGGTTTCCTATTCTTGCTCAAGTTTCATCCATCATTGCTAAAAGACAGTCCAACTTAGCCCCATAATTTTTGGCTCCTTGGCCAAATTCTTAGCTTTCCCCAAAGTTAGTTCTAGTCCTTACCATTTTCAACAAGAAATTTTACACCTAGAGGTTTAATTTTCAATTAGATTCTAGGAATTTTTACATATCACTTAAATTTTTTAAAAAGAACAAACATTCATAAAAGAAATTTCACAAAGAGCGTATACACATTTTTTGTCCTAAAACATGATTTTCATTTATTTCAATAGGATTTCAATATCCTAGCATTTACATGGAATGAATATTCAAATAGTCAAGGGGAAAGTATCCCTCGGATTCACTCTCTGATACATAACTACGTGGAGTATACCGCTCAATTTTTTGTTCAAAAATATCGTTAAAAGGAAAATATCCCTCAAACCTATCCTCAGATACATAATTTTGGGGGACATATCCCTCTAATTCACCACTTGAGGCTAATACAATAACTTCTGCCATAGGAATAACATGAGGGTCCCTAAATATCATTACATGACTAACACTATTTTTTGAGGGCATATCCCTAGAAAGTGATAAAGAGTTTGACTTGGTGGAGATACAGGAGGTACAGAGTTGACATCCTCACACATCCTTCTCCTTTCTTGATTGATTCTTGATATGGTATGACTGAAAGTCTCAGTGTCACTCAACCAAATAGCATTGTCATAGTTGTTTGTTTCTATGGTTTGAACAATGGCTTCCCTTTCCTTCTTGGCCCATAGGTAGTGCACATTTCCGATTACTAACTTCCTTGAATTCATCTTGAGACGCACCATCTTGGCACAAGAATTTCCAAACATTAGACTCATATAATGTTGGTGAAAGCATAGCAAGCACATAAGTTCTAGTGTTGAACCCGGTAGCTCTGATACCGCGTGTAACGTGCCCATTGTTCTACCCATTGTTTTTACTATGTTTTAACCAAAAGTTCAAGTTTAAGCTACTAACAATATGAGCCATAATTTTTTTTCCTTTTCACACAAATAAATAGATGCACATTTGAAACATAACCATTCCAAACTTTTCCATATTGCATAACATAGAATCATTTGAATAATTCAAGCAACAATTTCACATCACATAATTGCATGATAATATTTCTCATTTACAATTCCTCAATAAGAATAGAGATACATGTTTACATACTATAGTGTAGGAAAAGTATCCCTTTTTCACACTTAATTTGGAAATAATTAATAATAAAATGAGCTAAATGATGCTTTAATTTAGTGTTGTAATATGTTTTACGTATTCACATTAAGTTTGGGACCTTATTAAATAAAATGGACTTAATTGTGTCTTATTTTTGGTGTTGTAAGGTGTACCTTTACACTTTCACACTCATCTAGGGATTTATTAATTAATTGAAGTTGATTTGTTTTTATTGGCCCCTTTAATTCAAATCCAAGCTTAATTAATTACAATTTCCGAAGGGGAAAACCTGACATTCATTAATGTCATAACATAACATTTAACATTGGAGAATGTGTCTCCTAGGTAAGTGACCTAGGACCCATTCACCCAACGGTGAATGGATCCTCACTTAAGCCTAGGACCTAAATTTCAAATATGTTTTTGGTAGTATTTTAGTGATTTCAAATGTGTATTCACATGTCGGCTGGTGTTATTTGAATTTTGGGAATCAATGTTAACTTGTATAAATAAGAGGTCATTTCACTATGCACCTAGAAGAATTTTATGTGACTTCATGAGATCAAGCTAGAGCAATTTCAAGAGAAATTCAAGAGCATTTTCAATGCATTCAAGAGAAAATTTATTGAATTTTATTGCAACAATCAAGATCCATTATCATGTCAAAGTCATGCATGTTATTTAAGCTAATATGTTAATGTAGTGTTCAAGCTCCATTAAAGCATTCAAAGGCAATGTTTCAAGTCAAGTTTCAAGATCAAGATCCACATCCATTGAGGCCATTTCATGATAGTTGTTGATCCATATTCGAAGGTTCAAATAAGGTTTTGTGAGTTGTGACATAGGCCTATTCATTCATTATTCCTTTATGTTTCATTATTTCATTGCAAGACCTTTAATTACCAAAATGGGGTTTGACCAAGGAAAATCCCCATTCACCAACAAAACAATATTTTCCCTCTTGATGTGTGTTTGCAGATTTAAGGTGGAAGATCTTTTGAAGAGTAAAATTGCAAAGTTGTCAAAGTTTTCATCATTCTTGCAATTTCATGAAAACTCGCCTACATGATTTATTTTTGGCTGTTCGACTGTGAGATTCGGGAATCTAGGAGTGTAGACACAACAAAAGAGAACCTAGAAACCATTTTCTAGGAGCCCTAGCTAGGACCCATTCACCATAGGGAAAATGAGTCCTCAGTGAGCTTTTAAAAGGCACTTTTGGTGACTGGTACATATCACTTTCCCATTTTTAGATCTACAGTTTATTTTTTGGTTCCAACAGAATTGAGCATAATATTTTAGATGCATTTTATAGCTTGAAAGTTTGGGTTTGATTTTCTATTTTTAATCTTTCTCCCCAAAGCGTTGTTTAATAGGGACTCCCATCCTTGCATAAAAGGGAAATTCACAAATTCACACCTTGATTTGGCTCACCTTTTGGTTGATAGTCATTTCATTGTTTGAATCTCATTTCTTGAATGAAATAGTGGAGAATAGGTCTATTTACTAGTTATCATTTTGGTGAGCCCCATTTTTCTTTCAATCAAACACTCAACTTATTTTTCACCGTTTCATTGTGGTGAACCTGAGTTTGACTATTGCAATTTTCTGATTTTGGAGTCCACTTTCACCCTAGATTTAGATCTTGCATTCATTTGAATTTCATTGCATTGAATTGAGTCTCATTTAGGGTTTTTTAGTTTTCATTTCATTAAAAGGGTTTTAGGATTGCATATTTGGATTCTTTAAATCTGAAAAATATAAAGAAATCAACCATTTTGCAAATCATTTACATAGCATTGCATCATCATTCATTTGCATTTGAAAATTGAAACAAAATTGCACATCAAATTAGGTCTCCTAGTTTGTCATTTTGTCATATTTTTCACTTGCATTCAACATTAAATTCACAGAAAAATCGAACTATAACTTGTTATTTCTGATCAAAATCTAGAAACAATTGAAATCATCTCAAAAATCTATAAGAACATTTTAAAAAAATCCTAATTAGGACCCATTCACCCTAGGGCAAACGAGTCCTTGATCAGGGTCATTTCTTGCTTTTCTGGGCATTAAAACATTTTCTTCTGCATTTCAATTTTCAATTTTTAGTCTTTTTTTTAGTTTACAGATTTTCTGTGAAGTGGGATTCATCATATTTTGCTTAATTTGATAAAGTTAGTGCATTGTGCGATTTTAAAATTGCATTTACAAGACATCATTTTCAGGTTTTTGTATTGTGTAATTAGAAAATTACCTTGTTTAGAATTTGAAAATTGCATTTACATATTTGCATTGCACTTTACATTCTAGGTTACTTCATTTCATTTCACCTCCTTTCCATTTTGGGTGTGTACCGAGTTTGTGAATCTTGTATGAGCTTTACAAATTGGTGTCCTATTAGAAATACTATTGTGAGATGTAGTTCGAGACTCATGTAATCTCATGATACACAATTCATCATGGATTTTGGGTTCTCCAACTCTTTTACTAATTGTGGACAATGATTTTGGATTGCCGAAGGGTTCCTCTAACTCTAGGTTTTTCACCTAAAAGGAGAGGAATTGTGGCCAAAATGCAAATTTCTACACTCAAGATTAATGTAAATGGGATGCAATGTATCTAATTATGATTTCTAAATGTAGAAAATTGAAAAAAAAATGATTTATTGATGCTAAACCTAAGAAATGCAAAGTTTTGGAAAACACACTGTGATATGAAAAAACACCTAAGAATGCAAGTAAATGATGAAATAATTGAACAAAACTGGAGAGGTGCACCTAGAATTTGGAATTTGATGTAGAGAGACTCTGGAATTCTACAGAGTTGACATGAAATGTTGACTGGGACACTTACACCAAGCTGGGCGACTTAGTCCAGTTTTGAGGAAAATCTGTCGGAACAAGAATCTGCCAAATGGGTATCCAAAAATGCAGAAACCACTTTTTAGGCCTGGTAGTGGGACTAATTCGTATCAAATGGTGACTTAGTCCACCTGAGGATTTCTGGAATTTTGGGATAGGATTCTTTAGATTCTGGTCTGCACTTGCTTTTTTGGTCAACAGGTGTCTGATCTTGATTTTGTAGAAAACGGGATGAAAAGAGTCTCCAAGCTTCAACTAGGGTTATGTTGACTTTGATGGATTGTTGACCACTTTTTGAAAAAAAAATCCTTGAAAAATCTACATAAAAATTTTGCAAACACACATGCAAAGAGGGGGAAAAGGGTTAAGGGTAAGAGTATAGGGGTTTTCCTTGGTCAAACCCCACTTTTGTAATCAAACCTTAGATAATGAAATGAAATGTGAAGAGAATGATAAATAAACAACATGCAATGTCATAAACTTACCAAACCCTTGATGTAGAAATCTGAAGATATGTAATGAAGTGCTCAAATGGATAGCTTGATTATGCTTAGAGTGCTTGAATGCTTGATAATTGCTTGAATGATTGGATGAGTGAATGCTTGAATGAATGGGGGGGTTAAAATGAGAGGAAAAACCCTTATTTATACTCGATTTTCCATTAATTCTTGAAAATAACACATCGCAGGCCGACCTCAAGGGTAAGAGAATAAAATCTCGCCAATAAATTAAAATTATTTTGATTTTTGTGCTGAGTGGGACTAAGTTTCCCTAGGTGGCGACTTGGTCCCACTAGGGAAATTTCACTGGGTTTTGGAGATTAAAATGCATTAAATGATGTCTAACGGGAATATCCTCAAAAATACACTTAAGAATGGCTGGAAAGTGCATTAAGGGGACATTTAAACATAAGAAAGGGTTGAATAAGTAATGACAAGTCTAGAAAAGAGTGAGAGTTTGTTACAACTCTTTACAACACTTTGAAATAATACTTGGTAAGTGATAAAAATAAGTTATTTAAGTGAATTATAATGAGAGGGTACTAGAAAAGTGTGAAAGTGGGTTACAATACTTCACAACACCTTTACAAGACATCCTAGAAGTATTAATGATTCACAAGGGTCCAAGACCTAATATGAATGTGTTGGCCACATTACAACATTAAATATAGGAAAAATCAAGCCAAAGTCCAAAAGAGAGACTTACCAAAATGTGGAAAAAGGAACAAAAGAAAGAGTTTCCCTCAAAAGGAACACACCAAACACATAAGGGCCAACACATTCACATTAGGTCTTGGACCCTTGTGAATCACTAAGACTTTTATGATGTCTTGTAAAGGTGTTGTGAAGTGTTGTAACCCACTTTCACACTTTTCTAGGACCCTTTCATTATAATTCACTTAAATAACTTATTTTTATCACTTACCAAGTCTTATTTCAAAGTGTTGTAAGGAGTTGTAACAAACTCACGCTTTTCTAGACTTGTCATCACTTATTCAACCCTTTCTTATGTTTAAATGTCCCCTTAATGCACTTTCTGACCATTCTTAAGTGTATTTTTTAGGATATTCCCATTAGACATCATTTAATGCACTTTAACCTCTAAAATCCAATGAAATTTCCCTGTGGGACCAAGTCGCCACCTGGGGTGACTTAGTCCCACTCGGCACAAAAATCAAAATAATTTTAATTTCTTGGCAGGATTTTATTCTCTTACCCTTGAGGTCGGCCTGTGATTTGTTATTTTCAGGAAAATTAGGAAAATCAAGTATAAATAAGGGCTTTTCCTCTCATTTTAACCCCCCCATTCATTCAAGCATTCACTCATCCAATCATTCAAGCAATTATCAAGCAGTCAAGCACTCTAAGCATAATCAAGTCATCCATTGGAGCACTTCATTGCATATCTTCAAATTTCTACATCAAGGGTTTGGTAAGTTTATGACATTGCATGTTGTTTATTTATCATTCTCTTCTCATTTCATTTCATTATCTAGGGTTTGATTACCAAAGTGGATTTTGACCAAGGAAAACACCTATACTTTAACCCTTAATCCTTTTTCCCCTCTTTGCATGTGTGTTTGCAGAATTTGTACGTATATTTGTTAAGGATTTTTGTGTCAAAAAGTGGTCAATAATCCATCAAAGTCAACATAACTCTAGTTGAAGCTTGGAGACTCTTTTCAACCCATTTTTTGCAGAATCAAGATCAGACACCTGGCATAAAAGCAAGTGCAGACCAGAATCTACATAATCCTATCCTGAAATTCGAAAAATATCTAGGTGGAATAAGTTGCCATTTGTGGAAAATTATTCCCACTGCCAGGTTTGAAAAGTGGTTTCTACATTTTTGGATACCCATTTGGCAAATTTTTGTTCTAACAGATTTTCCCTGAAATTGGACTAAGTTGCCCAACTTGGTGTAAGTGTTCCAATCAACATTTTTAGTCAACTCTATAGGATTCCAAAGCCTCTCTACATCAGATTCCAAATTCCAGGTGCACCTCTCCAGTTTTGTTCAATTATTTCATCATTTACTTGCATTCGTAGGTGTTTTTGCATATCACAGTGTGTTTTCCAGCACTTTGCATTTCTTAGGTTTAGCATCAATAAATCATTTCTTTTTTAGTTTTCTGCATTTATACATCATAATTAGATACATTGCATCCCATTTACATTAATATTGAGTGTAGACATTTGCATTTTGGCCCCAATTCCTCTCCTTTTAGGTGAAAAACCTAGAAGAGTTAAAGGAACCCTTAGACAATCCAAAATCATTGTCCACATGATGCAACCTTACTAAAAAACATATGACTTAGCATAGGGGCTTTCCAAGTTGGCTCTCATGTCTTGACAAAGACAATTCCATTTCATGCTAAACCAAAATCATTAGAAGGGTCTGCACTTGCTTTTCTAACAGGTGTTTGATCTTGATAATGTAGAAAATGAGCTAAAAATAGTCTCCAAGATTCAACTAGGGTTATGTTGACTTTGATGGATTGTTGACCACTTTTTGACACAAAACTCCTTGACAAATCTGCATACAAAGTCTGCAAACACACATGCAAAGAGGGGGAAAAGGGTTAAGGGTTTTCCTTGGTCAAACCCCACTTTGGTAATCAACCCCTAGATAATTAAATGAAATGAGAAGAGAATGATAAATAAATATCATGAAATTTCTTAAACTTACCAAACATGGCTTAAGTGAGTAAAATTTGGTGGAGTTGCCCAAGGCAACCAAGTTCCATTTTAAGGTCCTAGGAAAAAATGAATGCTTCAGGGTTTAGGGTTTAGATTTTAGAGTTTAGGGCTTAGGGAACTTAGGGTGAAGTTTGTGTGGCCCTTGGAATAATGGACTTGCAAGTTGTGGACAATTATTTTGGATTGTCCAAGGGTTCCTCTAACTCTTCTAGGTTTTTCACCTAAAAGGAGAGGAATTGGGGCCAAAATGAAAATGTCTACACTTAAGATTAATGTAAATGGGATGCAATGTATCTAATTATGATTTCAAAATGTAGAAAACTAAAAAAAAATGATTTATTGATGCTAAACCTAAGAAATGCAAAGTGTTGGAAAACACATTGTGATATGCAAAAACACCTAAGAATGCAAGTAAATGGTGAAATAATTGAACAAAACTGGAGAGGTGAACCTAGAATCTAGAATCTGATGCAGAGAGGCTCTGGAATCCTACAGAGTTGACTGGAAATGTTGACTGGGACACTTACTCCAAGCTGGGCGACTTAGTCCAGTTTCAGGGAAAATATGTCAAAATAGGAATCTACCAAATGGGTATCCAAAAATGCAAAAACCACTTTTCAGGCCTGGAAGTGGGACTAATTGCCACAGATGGCAACTTAGTCCACTTGGAGATTTCTAGAATTTCGGGACAGGATTCTGTAGATTCTGGTCTACACTTGCTTTTCTGATAAGTGTCTGATCTTGATTCTACAGAAAATGGGTTGAAATGAGTCTCCAAGATTCAACTAGGGTTATGTTTACTTTAATGGATCGTTGACCACTTTTTGACACAAAAATTCTTGACAAATCTACATACAAAGTCGCATACACACATGCAAAGAGGGGAAAAAGGGCTAAGGGTTAGAGTATAGGGGTTTGCCTTGGTCAAACCCCACTTTGGTAATCAAACCCTAGATAATGAAATTAAATGAGAAGAGAATGATAAATAAACAACATGCAATTTCATAAACTTACCAAACCCTTGATATAGAAATCTAAAGATATGCAATGAAGTGCTCCAATGGATGACTTGATTATGCTTAAAGTGCTTGAATGCTTGATAATTGCTTGAATGATTGGATGAGTGAATGGTTGAATGAATGGGGGGGTTAAAATGAGAGGAAAAACCCTTATTTATGCTTGATTTCCCTAATTTTCTCAAAAATAACACATCACAGGCTGACCTCAAGGGTAAGAGATTAAAATTATTTTGATTTTTGTGCCCAATGGGACTAAGTCGCCCTAGGTGGCGACTTGGTCCCACCAAGGAAATTTCACTAGGTTTCAGAGATTAAAGTGCATTAAATGATGTCTAATGGGAATATCCTAAAAAATACACTTAAGAATGGTCAAAAAGTGCATTAAGGGGACATTTAAACATAAGAAAGGGATGAATAAGTGATGACAGGTCTAGAAAAGTGTGAGTTTGTTTCAACTCTTTACAACACTTTGAAATAAGACTTGGTAAGTGATATTTAAGTGAATTATAATGAAAGGGTCCTAGAAAAGTGTGAAAGTGGGTTACAACATGTTATCGAATGGAATAGCTCTTGATAGATATATTTAAATAATGACTCGAGACCCAGATTTAGCACCAATTGAAATCCGCTAACAACTCTGAAAAGTCCACAATTGCATTTGTGGCTTTTCTCTGAATTTTGTCGATGTACAACTCCCTCCCTAGATTTTCAATGAATTAATCTAACTTGAAAATGGGTGTGCTTTTAACCAGAAAGAAAAAAAGGCGACTAACGCTAGCTCATAAAAATGAAACTAACACAGAAGCAGAGGTCCCAACCATTCATAATCAACACAAAGATTGAAAACTCATGACTATCAAATCCAACTAATGAAAGTAAACCAAACTACAATAACTGAATGGCATATAGCTCATCTCTCAAAGGAGACACAACTATATCATACACATAATACCAAGATCAACATACAAAGAATCCTTTAATTCATAACACATAGATTACAAATTATTATAGTTTGTAATAAATGTTAATTCCTTCTCGATAACACCCCCCAGGTGCATCCAAAAAGAGAAAATGTCCCTCCCATCCTTGACCATTTCAAATTTACAACATGGATAAAGCCATTGGATAGGTTCCAAAGCCATTACTAAAGTAGCAACTTCTTGTATTCCAAACGTCCCTCGGGGAGTTGGTTAGAATAATTGAATTTTGTAGAGGAATAGGTATTGGCCAAGAAAACTGATCATGATCCCACCAATAGCCACCAAAGGACCAATCATTTCACCAACCATCAATGCAACGTATAGGAATATCAAGTGGTGGCACGTGTGAGTTGCTTGATGGGAAATTGTAATTCAAAGCAATGCAAGCCAACCATAAATGTGAATTAAATTAACATATTATCAAGCTCAGGAGAATGCACCCATGTCTAACCAACACTCTATAAATTCAACTAGCGTCACCTTTCTTCCATAATCAATTGCATCCATTATGGCGAGCTCTCAGAGTGATGGAAATTCTACCAATGACTACGTTGTCCTAGAGGAAATCAAGTGTAGTCCATTGTTTAGGCACACTTTAGACCAGCTAAAAGAAGTCTTCATAGTGCAAAGCGAGGTGGAGGAAGAAGTGCTCCAGAGCATCCTTGGGGAGGTGTTTCTAATCCAGGCCCATGTGCATAACACAACTATGCTAGAGCGATTCATCTGTATAGTCATTAGGACTTTTGGCCATCGTGATTGGGGCGTGAAAGCACTGGAGCACCTGGTGAAATTTGAATTTCATCATCATGTCAAGGTGGCGATTAATGGGCTCTGCTATTATCCCGAAGTGGATTAATAGTTGATGATATATGGATTGTGTCTGCTATTCAAGATGAGACTCTCGAGGAAGCCATGGCTCTTCTGTGCACAGGAGTGGTGAGAAACGATATGGGACTGTTGGTACAATTCCTCCAGTCGCATGAAAATTTGTTGTCACTAGCTCAAATTGAACGTCTGCAGATTGTCGCTGAGGGCGTCCATGTCCTAATGTTTGCTCTGTGCACCTGAAATGAAATGTCTCTTTCTTTTATCTCTTTTTGTGTCCACGACCTAAATTTTGTAGTCAAACCAGGCAGTTTTTTGCTATGCCAGTGCAATGTAAAAATGTTTACATATATAAATAAAATATCTCTTTTTGATACTACTTGTGTCTTTACATGCATGGCTTCATTTGTTTCTTGTTCATATCATGCTTGAAAAATGTTGGTTTATTTTATGTATAAAGCATTAGTTAAGTAATCAGACTGGCTGCAATTGAGTTAATCACTAAAACTCTTCTTAGGTGGCAAAATTGGTGGTTCACAAAACCTAATAAAACCCTGCCTAGGTTTGAGATAACCTAAAGAATGTTGCTCGAAGCATAACTTGCAGGTGAAGTTTCTAAATTCTAACACATGACCCATCCATCTATTTTCCAATATTCGTACACCCACTTTTGGAGAAAAGGAAAGTTCAAACATGGTGAGAAAACACCGCCTAGTGAAGGACAAATAATATAGGCGGTAAAATAAAAAGTTTGGCGAACATAGAAAAATCCCACCCAAGTTCGAGAAGAATAAAAAAAGGCCTCCTGAACATAAATTGGGTATAGGACTTAGGCGGAAAGAAAGATAGCATCCTGAATAGAAGTTAGGAAAAACTTTATGGGTAACACAACACTTCACAACACCTTTACAAGACATCTTAGAAGTCTTAATGATTCACAAGGGTCCAAGACCTAATATGAATGTGTTGGCTACATTACAACATTAAATCTAGGCAAAATCAAGCCAAAGTACAAAACAGAGACTCAAGTGAGCATAAAAATGTCAACTATACATTTTTTGGTGACACACTAATAGTGTTGATAATCAACCCTTTATGGATCATAACCTTCATACCTCATTTCCAATGACTTCCCTACCTAAAAATAGTGTGCATGATGTTGCTCATATCTCGCATGAAAACATAAGAAGACTAAATGAAGAATTAAACAATTTACAAGACTTTGTGAGAACCAACCTTATTGTTGCTAATGTCATTCGTCTCATAGGGAACATACGGAAGATGCTTAAGCATGAACTAGGAATAGATTTTATATGTGCCTTGGCCCATATCATTAATAAGAATTTTCCTCCCCCTCAACCACCTTCACACACATCTTCCATGCATAAGAGAAAATAAAACACAAATTCTAAGAACTTTACTACTCCTAACACATCCTTTTCTAAAAAAGGAAAGGGCTTGTAGTTAGAAGATGAAAGTGATGACCAAACTATTATCAAACCAATGAAGAAGAAACTGAAACTACATGCATATCAACAAGTTCAACTACAAAAGATGAATGATATTCCTGCATCTTTCTATGACCTATTACAAATGTCTGAGATTGAGAATATCTTTTACACCCTTTTACATTAGGGATTAATGAAATTGTCACCTAAACGTGAAAATCTAACTGAAAAACAAACTTATCAAAATAGACCATATTGTGTTTATAATAGATTCTTTGGACATCACACTGATAAGTATCATGTTTTAAAGGGAATATTAGAGAAATTTACACCCCCTAGGGATCCATCTTGAGTTAAAGCATGCGCTTCACTCCTTGCCATATAATAATTGTAGGATCCTAGTATGCTCACTATTACATGCTTTACATTCATTGCAAATCATTCTCTTTTGCAAGGAGCTCATTCTCCTCACTTATCTCGACTCATCCTTGTCCTGCACTTAGTGGAGGCAAGGGGTTCAATAGCTTTATCCTAGTTTGGCACTTTATGTTGTCCCTTTGGCTAGTTGTCCTCCTTCCGCATACACTAAACAAGATTGGGATTCGAACGACCTGCTATAAGTTGACTTGCATGTGCCTTACTAGTATTTTTCTTTGTTTCCTTTTTCATGTTCTTTGTGTGATTGCATGTGTGTAATGTGATCCCCCATAATGTCTTCTTTGATGTATCTCTCTCTTCATGTGCATTCTTCTATTTGTACCTACATTCTTCTCTATGTCATAAACATTTATCTTTTCATTTGTCTTGTGTTTTCCTTTTGGGGATGACATAAGGCGTCAAGCCATTTAGGTCTCTTCCATGTTGACCCGAAGGATTTTTCTTTTGTTTTCACTCTTTATGTGTCATTCTTCCTATTTCTTTGAGTATTTGGGGAATGATGACATTTCCAAGCTCTATAATAACATTGTAGCAAAGATATACTGACCCCGAATCCATAGATCCCTTATGTGTTTTTGGGGGAAGCCCCTTCCCCTTACATGATGTAGTTTCATTTGGGAACATATGACTTGGCATAAGGATTTCCAAATAAGCTCTCATGTCTTCCTTATGGTTAGCATTGAATATTTGTTAATTTAAAGTTGATTGCTCACAAAAATGGCGTTAGCAATCGCTTTAAAGTGGGGGCATACATCAACACTCATGTTTCATTGTGTAATTTTCTTTCTTCTTGTGATACGTCCTTTTCTTGGTGGTGTCATTTGGTTTGATGTTCTCCGAGAGTGTGATATTTCTTAGTGTATGACTTTCCTCTTAGTGGTGATGGTATGCATTGCATTCCCTAAGTTGTGATTCTCTTATTTTAGATTAGTACTTTCTTGGAGACATTAGGCACAACGATCCCTAAGAAGAGACCTTACATGAATTAAGTGAAGTCCCTCTGAACAAACCTATATATATAAATATAATATTCATAAGTGTTTAGCATAATACAACTTGTTAACCTTGTGAAGCTTGAACCCCTAAATTCAAGGCCACCAAGAATAACACACCTTGCTTTCTAGTAGAGCCTTGCCCATGTTCATGATTGCTTAGCATAACACAAATTTTTAGGCCTTATGAAGCTTGAAACCATAATGTGTGTGGCACCCTATCAGACTTTTCAAAGGGATAGCATTGATATGGTAAGTACTGTGAGAGCCTAGATAGAGGCATGACTTTCTCACTAAGCCACTTTCCTAGGGGCTCACCTAGTGGACGACTTGAGGTTCCATTAGCCCATGTGAGTGTATGTGTTGTTTGCATAGTGGACATCAAATTATTCTTATGAACGTATTGGAAAAATAGTCACGTTCCACATCGCATTGAGATAGTCGAAGCTTGATCCACCTTCCCTTTTCCTAGACTTTGATAGTGTATGATTGAGTATCTTTGTCATTGTTGCATACATATGTGTCTTGAATGTTTACTTTAGTGTGAGTTTGACATGGGGTCATACTCTCACTAAAGTGGGGGCTAAATGTAGTGTAGAAAAAAAATCCCTCTTTCACTTTTAATTTGACAATAATTAATAATAAAATGATCTAAATGATGCATTAATTTAATGTTGTAATATGTTTTACATATTCACATTAAGTTTAGGGCCTTATTAAATAAAATTAACTTAATTGTGCCTTATGTTTTACACTCATCTAGGGCTTTATTAATTAATTGAGGTTAATTTTCCTTAATTGGCCCCTTTAATTCAAATCCAAGCCTAATTAATTGCAATTTCCGAAGGGAAAAACCTGACATTCATTGATACCATAACATAAAATTTAACATTGGAGAATGTGTGTCCTAGGTAAGTGACCTAGGACCCATTTGCCCAAGGGTGAATGGGTCCTCACTTAGACCTAGGACCTAAATTTCAAATACATTTCTGGTGGTATTCCAATTACTTCAAATGTGTATTCACATGTCAGCTTGTGTTATTTGAATTTTGTGAATTAATGTTAACATATGTATAAATAAGACGTCATTTCACTATGTTTCACCTAGAATAATTTTATGTGACTTCATGAGATCAAGCTAGCGCAAGTTCAAGAGCAATTCAAGAGAATTTTCAAGACATTCAAGAGAATATTTATTGAAGATTATTGCAGAAATCAAGATCCATTATCATGTCAAAGTCATGCATGTTATTTGAGCTAATATGTTGATGTAGTGTTCAAGATCCATTCAAGCATTCAAAGGCATTATGACAAGTCAAGTTTCAAGATCAAGATCCACATCCATTGAGGCCATTTCATGCTAGTTGTAGATCCATATTCCAAGGTTCAAATAAGGTTTGGTGAGTTGTGACATAGGCTTGTTCATTCATCATTCCTTTATGTTTCATTGTTTCATTACAAGGTTTAATTACCAAAATGGGGTTTGACCAAGAGAAACCCCCATTCACCAACAAAACAACATTTTCCATCTTGATGTGTGTTTGCATATTTTAGGTGGAAGATCTTTTGAAGAGAAAAATTGAAAAGTTGTCAAAGTTGTCATCATTCTTGCAATTTCATAGAAACTCACCTACAAGATTTATTTTCGGATGTCCGACTATGAGATTCAAAAATTTATAAGTGTAGACACAATAGAAGAGAACCCATAAATCATTTTTTAGGAGCCCTAGCCAAGACCCATTCGTCATAGAGTGAATGAGTCCTCAGTGAGCTTCAAAAAGGCACTTTTGGTGACTGGTACATATCACTTTCCCATTTTTAGATCTGCAGTTTGTTTTCTAGTTCCAACAGAATTGAGCATAATCTTTTAGATTCATTTTATAGCTTGCATTTTGGGTTTGATTTTCTATTTTTAATATTTCTCCCCAAAGTGTTGTTTAATAGGGACCCTCGTCCTTGTATAAAAGGGAAATTTGTAGATTGACACCTTGATTAGGTTCACCTTTTGGTTGATAGTCATTTCATTGTTTGGATCTCATTTCCTGAATGAAATAGTGGATAATAGGTCTATTTACTATCATTTTGGTGAACCCTCTTTTGCTTTCAATCAAAGACTCAGCCTATTTTTCATTGTTTCACATACATAGCTTATATGAGCTTAATGATAAAGCTACATAAATAGAGTACAATGATCTAGATGTCCCCAATGTTGGTGCATACATCCTAGATGTTCCCATCACTTGGTGGATACATTCTAGGTGTACTCAAACTGATGCTCCATCCTCAAATCATGGTTGTTAATTGTATGAGGGAGAGCATCACTCAAGCGCTTTTATGCCAACCATGGACTTACTATGATCCCCCACACATCTACCAAACTTGGTAAGATGGCCCTACCCTTCAAAAAGAGATTGGTTTGATAACCCTATAATCATGACCTTCTTGAGCATAGTGTTGTGTCCTACAAATATTGAGCTACCACACCTTGGTTTCCCTGCCTAGATTGCAATCGTGGACTACAGTGAACTAACAGTGTAAACAATGACAACTTACACTATTTTGGCCAAATAATTCAACACCCAATACTTCAAGTGAGAGTCATCTATCCACCCACTCTTAAGCTCGATTTGGTATTGACTATAAATATAACACACATTTACCCTAAGGTGATAACATAATAAAATATTCAACAAGCTAATTTTCTTATCCATGAATTACCCTAACCCCAAAAGTACCCAAGTCTATTTTAAAATGATTATCTAGGTTACACCCTTACCCATGGATTTCACTAACCCTAGGTATAACCATACTAACCATACATGTACACAATCTAGTGTCTAGCTAGGTTACCCCCTTTCCCATGGATTTCACTAACCTCGGGAATAACCCTACTAACCTCTTAAATTGACGTAATCATAAAAGTACTATAAGATAGCAACATATTCCATCTCATGCATTATCTAAATAGACTTAACGAACTGGTATAGTTCTAATAGCATTTTAGCCACACATATTCAACAATATATAATGTAATCCCAATGATAGGGTTCACTAATTCAAGATTCAATGAAGAATCACACAATCATATTCCATTCTAGGAATTAACTATGCTTATAATAAAATGCATACCATGCATACTGTAGACACTAAAAAATGTCTTGGTCTACAAACGACATTTTTCTACATTAATCTCTCTTCTTCCCTGCATAATTAAATAATTTTAATTATTTGATTAGTTTCATTGGTCACATTCCTCTATTAATTAAATAATTTTAATTATTTAATTAAATAATTTCCTTTCTTTATTCTTCTTTGATTAATTAAATAAATTAAATATTTATTTAATTACGTTGCTAATATCCTTTTCTCTCTATAATTGAATAAATCCTCATTTATTTAATTATTTACCTTTCACTATTCATCTATAGTTAAATAATTATTTTAATTAGTTGGCTATTAATTTAACCTCTTCTCTCCACTATTAAATAATTAATCTAATTTAATTATTTAATATCTCTTATTCCATTTTCTCCATATTTAATTAAATGGTTGAATGATAATAATTTTAATTAAATGTCATTTTCCCTCTTTCTCCATAAATGAATAATCATTTTTTATTATTTATTTCTCCACATTCTCTCCCAAATTAAATAATATGATTTAAGTGTCAAGATTCCTTTCTCCAATTAAAAATTATTATTTGATGCCTCCACTTTCCCTCCACTTCCTCTTTTCAATTTCAACCATTGATTCCCTCTGGTCTTCTTTCAATCTTGATCGTCTATCCTTAGCCATCCCTAACCCTGCCACTATGTGGTGCATGAAACCTCAACTGTTGATCTTGGAATCTTCTAGAATTTTGATCTTGACCGTCCATTTGAGAAGTTTTTCTATTAAACAAGGTTGTCTCCCTCATTCCAACCTTACAACCACTATCTCCAAAGTTCTTGCTATCATTTTACTATCACTTGCATGTATTCGAACACTTCAAAATCTGAGGGTAAACTTACACATTGAGCAAAATGGAGGAGATGAAAGGAAGATGAACCGACTTCAACATGGGGAGTTTAGCTTAGTTTTGTTATTAATTTTCTTTTCATGTTGATTATGCTTTCTTGTTTGGAGATTATTGGCTTAGATTTTAGGTAGTTGTGGTTGCTATAATTGATCTTAACCTTTTTATTTCAAATTTTAACCCTTCCTACATTGGTGAACCCAACGTGAATCTAACCAATTCACAAGAAATTCATTCAGTTTTTTTTTTGTTTGTTTGCAGGTTCGTGAGTCACAATTGCAAGACAATGAGTCACAATCATTGGTGGAGTGACAAAAATTCAAATAACAACACATTGAAGGTTCCTATGATGCAACTGTTAAAAGCCAGAACAATGCATTTGAAGCATAGTGAGCCGCATCCATGAAGTTGATCATTGCAATCACAATTCCTTGAGCCGCAATCACCATCCCTAGGATCACAGCCGCTGCGACACATTCGTTAACCAGAACGACACATTTTCCTATTTGAGTAAAAACTTTTAATTTTGGATATTCTTTCAATTTTTCCTTTTGGTTTGCATTAGGTTAGGATTTTTGGTGTTACTAATCTTCTATTTTCAACATGTTGCTTATGTTTTGGAGAAGATCAACCCCCAAAACTACTCATTTGTTTGCTTGTAGGACATTGATTGAAGAATTCTTTTAAGAATACTATTTTTTGGTTTTATAGGGTTTTTGTGCTTTCAATTTTGTTAAATTAGGAACATTTTGATTTGGGTTTAAGAAGAAATCAATGTATTTCATTAAATTAGGAACATTTTGATTTTGGATTAAAAATGAACTAGTGTCTTTTGTGTTTGGTGTGCTTGCACACCTCTTTGTTGTAGTTCTCATAGGGTGTAGTGAGAGTATCCTCTCCCCTTGTGCTTCATGCGATCTTGGGTGTAAGAGAAATCACTACATCTTATTTTTCTTTTGTAGAAGGGCCTACCTTTGAGACACATTCTAATGGAGAACTCATTGGTGACCCAAAGTGGTTTTTCCCTCGAGCCACTATATAAAAGGGATAAAGCGAAAGCAAATTCCTAACTGGTGTTAGCCTTTTCCAGATAGTGTCAATCCAAAAGGGGAAGTACTCACGTTTATGTGTGGTATTCTAATGTACCCAAGTAGGGTTGGTTAAAGCCTTAAGTGGCTTGTTGTACGCTTGCAAGGTGTCAATCCCCCTAGTTGTGACTAGACACCTTCTTTAGTGACCACCCTTTTGATTGAGATTATTTAGTGTTAGTTTCAATGTAGGGGTGCAACATCGCACCCTAAAGTGACTCACCATATGTATCTCTTGAGATGAGATATAAATCATCATCTTAGCATAAGCTACTTTTTAACTTGTAGCTTTTCGAGGATAGGTTGATTGGGTCATCCTTCCAATACTGGAGGCCCCTAGTTGTCCTCTCTCATAAAGACAATATTAAAGACACACCCTAAAGGTGTCGCTCCACTTGTGTTGAAGGAGATTCCAAGTTGTGGGCTTGAAAGTGTTGCCATTGGCCATTTACCTTAGGGATATGAAGTTCTTGATGTGTTTTCAATATTGTGCTATACCGGTGGAAATTGGGGTGAATAACCCTCAAATGTACACTATTTGCATAAGGATTTGACAAGTCAACAGCTAAAAACGTGTTTTTAGATTGTTTGTTGTTTTTGCAATCACATCTCAAAAATTTCCCAAAATGAAAATCATTCAAAAATATCAAATTTTAGGCAAACAAACTATGAACCACAACTATCATACAGTAAACTGCAAACGCTAAACAGTGAACTGCAATTGTGAAATCCTGCACTGCATCTATGAGATAGTGAGCTGCAACTACAAAATCACAAAATTTCAGAGAATTCCTTGTCTGATCTCAATCTTTACCACATTCTAACAATGACCTTACATTCTAATTGCAAAGTTTCTTATTTTAACAAATCCATTTCATCACTTTAATATTAGGTGCATTAACATTTGACATCCTTATATCTTCAAAAAATTCCAAAAAAATATAGCATAGTTCCATATCTCGCCTTGCATTCAAACAAGGTCACGAATGAAAAGTAAGGACATTGATTCTTCAAGTGACCCCCTCTTCAATCCCACAAGGCAAATGAACCTTGGTTCAAATTCAAATCCACCTCAAATCCATTTTCTAATCTCATGTTAACTGATATCAACAGTCGTTTGACCCTCGAAGAAATTGAACATGCCACACAATACCCAAGAATAATATGTATTGTGGATGAGCTTGTTAGAGCATACCCTAATAAATTCTTTCTCGTGCTTGCTAATAAAGATGCCAAACTCCCCTTTGACTTCGACACTTCCACAACTGTAGAGAGAGTAACACAATCAAAAACTCAAGGTCCTAGTCAAAACACATTCACACAAGGTCAACCCATTTCACAACAAATGTTCACTAGCCTACCCCTTAGGGCCACAACACATATTGCAAAAACTACAAATATTCCTAATCCACTAATATTTGGAGCTAAGAGAACACATACCATGTCCCAAGGATCAACATTCACATTTGGTAGCTCATCTTCTAATCCCATGGGATCAACATTTGCAAATCCATTTGGCACACAAAACAATACCCTATTAATCAATGCAAGTAAAAATCCACCCAAAAAAATGAGGATAATTCATATTGTCACATCTAGAGTGCCAACACAAACAATCAATGATACACCTAATACCAACATGACCTTTGGAACAAATTTGAACACTAATCCCCATCCATCACAACAAAATGTCACACCAAATGCCAATTTCATGCCACAAAATCAAAACAATACCAATACCATGTTTACTCCACTTTATCAACAAGGTAATCCAAATCCTTTGCAACAAAATGCTAATCCAAATCATACATTGGTGCCAAACTTATCATTCAACACTCTTAACACTAATGTTGATCCCATTATGCAAAGTCAACCCAACATGGCACCATCCCCCATGGACACCTTGATGAAACAAATGCAAACAATATAACAAGAAATGGCCAACATATAATTGGGTACAACTAAGAAGACATATTCTATGGAGGAATTGTGCCCCTACCCTTTCGACAAAAATATATACATGCCACCTTTCCCCTCACATTTCACCACTCCAAACTTTAATTAATACAAAGGGAAAGGGGATCTAGTGGAACATATACAAGAATTTAACATGAAATGTATGGAAATTTCTTATGAGCGCACATATTTGATGAGAATGTTTCCACAAAGCCTTTAGGGGTTGGCTCTAGAATGGTTTGTACACCTTCCTCTTGGGATACAAACATGGGGTGAATTGGATGATAGATTAATTAACCACTTTTCTTACAACATAGAAAGTGGCATGACCCTAGCAACATTATGTACAACTAAAAAAAAGGAGATCCACTCATGTCATTCTACCAAAGATGGTGTAGCATGGCTAACAGATGGCCTTGCCACATACCTGAGAAACAATTGGTCACCATTTCCATATAAATCCTAAACATAGAATTGATGATCCAACTTCAAATTCAATGTTTCACCACCTTTGAAGATTTCATTGAAAAGGGGGTCTTTATTGAGAAAGCTCTTGTGGCCAAGGGACTCATAAATTGTTTTAAAGAACCCCAGCCACTTCTAGTGACAAAGGTAAATTTTGGTCTTTCAAAATAAGAATGTCACCAATGATGGAGTCGTGGATGATAAAGTGGTAAATCAAGTTCACCCTACTCTTCATCTTAAGGGTCCATCCACATCAAACACACCAACACCCAACCATGATTAGACATTGAAAGTAGTCCAAAATAATCAACACAAAGGACCTCCATGCACTAAGAGAACATACACACCCTTAGGGGAATCCATTAAGTTGGTTTTGAAGAAACTTTTATAGTCAATCATCACTCAACTTCCTGACATTAAAACATATGAACCGACATTGGTCAAACCAAATTAGTGGAATGAAAATGAATTTTGTGAATATCATCATGGAAAAGGATACAAAACAACATCATGTTGGACACTCAAAAACCTCATTCAAGATATTATTGAACAAGGAGACATATCAGTGGATAATTCACAAGGTAAAACCAATATTGATCACACCATATTCAAACCTCCCTTACAAGATCATGGAAAAGGGAGGGCCTCTAGTTCATAAAACAATAACAATGATAATTATACCCGTGTTGTGTATGACTATACTATTAACCACATTCGAGCCCTTGATAATCATGTTGCTACCATCACCATTAATAAAATTTTAGAATGTGTTGTTACCACTCACAACTCGCTAAGGTGACCCTACAAGGGGTTGCCTCCAATCCACAGCTGAGAAGTTAGTATGACCTCCTTGATCATCTAGGAAAGATTCCCGCATAGATATATATTCTAAACTACATTACATTTCCCCAGAGCACATGGCCATTCTGGAAAAATCCTTACAAGATGCATTTGTACCCTCTAACCTAAATGTCAACCAATTTCAGGCCATGGTTAGATACCTAGCTACACCACACCATGTCACCTTTTCCAAACAAGATCTTTCCACACAAAATCAAAATCATAATGATCCCCTACACCTTGAAGTCTACATTAATAAACATAAAATCAGACGAGTCTTGGTAGATGGTGGAGCAGGTCTAAACATATGCACACTAAAATTGGTCATAGAATTGGGATTCTCTAAGGCTTGCATAGATCGATCTAAGACAATTGGTATCAAGGCTTAAGACGATGTTGAGCACTTGTCTGAAGGATTAATCACACTTCCATAAGGGTTGGCCCTGTTACTCAGAACACAATGTTCCATGTCTTGGATCTGGACTTGCCTTACAATATTCTCCTAGGTCACCCATTGATTCATGCCATGAGGGTTGTACCTTCCACTTACCATCAATGCTTGAATTTTCCATACAATGGCCTTGAAATTACCATACCAGGTGATCTTGATCCTTTCCAGCACTGCACCAACCTAAGAGGAACTACTGATCATCAAGTTCCCATTAATTGAGAAGCTTCATCTTTCACCTCCACACACTACATTGATCCATCTTCCCTCATAAAATCATTCACTCCATTCACCACACCTTCCAAACCCAAAGTCTAGATCCATAATAACAAATGTGAGGAATACATGTAGAGATTATTTTGTGTTGGAAAGTTTCCTAAATCATTAAAGTCTTATGGAAAACCTCATCCTATTTAGCCTAAAATCATTATCCATAAACCTCCTACTACCTTCATCAAATAGGGGGAATTAAGCAAAGATCCCATAGGTGAGGACATCTCTATATGGATTTATAGAGATGAAGAAGACATTGAGCTTAAATAGTTACTAGTTGAGCAGTATCCAAAAGGGTTCCAGATCATGAAGCAACAAGGATATGATGTACATAGCAATCTTGGTCTAAACAAACATGGAATGGTGGAACCAATATTGCCTCCTCGCCTACCAAAGTACATTGGGTTAGGGTAAGTACCATGAAAAGTGAGTATTCCTGGTACTAAGTTGCCTTTGAGTGAGAGCGATAATGTTTCAAATGAAATCAAGACATTTGAGGAATACTATGCTGAAATTGATTCTAATGAGTGAGAAAGGGATTCCTACACATCCAGTGAATATGACCTAGCCGAGACCTTTCAAGGGCTAGACTTATCCTCCCTGACCAATATTATGGACATTAATATCTAGATTGATTCCTTTTGGGATCCTGACTATACCTCTATCTTTCCATATCATCCTTGACTCTTGATGATACCAATGATGGCTTACCCCTTGTTTACCCACAATAGATAAATTGAGACCAACAAGGACCACTGAGTTTAGACACATTCAAGAACGAAAAAGCAATTGTTGAGTTCATGAGACTTCATGAAGGAATACCAAGTGGGGATCATAAATTTGGCTTCATCATTGAACTTGACAATGTGGCATACTTTAGATAGTATGATCCTCCCTCTAGTCACAAAAGTGAGAAAAATGATAAAAATAAAAATAAAAATAAAAAGAATGGGTCTCTAGGTGAAAATCGAAAGGCGTCTTTAGACCATGAAAAAGAAAAAATAAAGGACATATCTGAAAGTGAAAACCTCTCTAGGGCACCTAAGGATGGAGGGTTGGACAGTCTCCCCATTGACCGAGAGAGATTGTCATTGCTAGTAGAATAATCAAAAGAGGTTAATCTTGGGACAAAGGACAATCCTAGGATCATTCAGTTTGCACCATCTCTAACCACTGAAGAAAAACCAGATTGCACTACATTATTTTTAGAAAGACAATTTAATTTTGTGTGGTCATATGCTGAAATGCCTGGGTTGGACCCCGAACTTATTTTACATCATCTACCATTGATTCCAAATTCCAAACCAATCAAACATAAATTAAGGAAAATGTACCTGTAGATCGCACTCTTGGTAAAGGTTGAGTTGAAAAATCTTATGGATGTTGGTTTTATTTGTTCCATAGAATACGTCGAATGGATATCTAATCTTGTTCTTGTCACAAAGCCAACTAGTGGAATTAGAGTGTGCACAAAATTTAGAGATTTAAATAAGACTTGTCTTAAGGATGATTTCCCACTGCCTAATATTGACATCATAGTAGACCTCACAATGGGAAATGAGATGTTATCACTTATGGATGACTTTTCAAGATATAATCATATCAAAATTGCCCCTGAAGATTAACACAAAATAGGTTTCACATGCACTTGAGGTACCTTTTGCTCGAATGTTATGCCTTTTGGTCTCAAGAACACCAAAGCAACATATCAAAGAGCCATGACAACCATCTTTCATGGTTACATGCATGTACTTATGGAAGACTATGTTGATGACTTATTGACAAAATCCTTAACAAGAGATGGTCATCTAGGAGTGTTAGACAATATTTTCATAAGGCTAGAAGAATATAATATCAGGCTAAATCCAAAGAAATGTGTGTTTGGGGTCCAATAAGGAAAACTCTTGGGATACATAGTCTCTCATAAAGGAATTGAAGTTGATCCCACAAAGGTAAAATCAATCATAGATATGCCCCCACGTATCAACATTAGTCAGTTGGTAACTCTACAAGGAATATTACAATCAATCCAAAGGTTCATTTCCCAGTTAGCAGATAAGATTCACCCATTTCAACATTTATTACACAAAGGAATTCCCTTCATATGGACTGAACGTTGCCAAGAGGCATTTCAACAAATAAAATATTATCTATTAACTCCATTTCTCGTGCCTCCCATTGATGGAAGATACTTAATCTTATACATATCATCCACCACATCAGCACTAGGGGCATTACTAGCAAAAAATGACAATGATGGAAAAGAGAGCTATATATTATATCAGTTGTACTCTTGTAGGATATGAGCTTAACTACAGTCCCATTGAAAAAGTGTGTCTTGCAATTGTTTTCACCGCACAAAAGTTGAGACATTATATGTTGAACCATAAAACAAAATTGGTAGGGAATATTGGTCCTTTAAAGTATCTATTCAGCAAAGCCACCTTGATAGGTCAACTACCAAAGTGGGTCATGATTTTGAGTATGACATAGAATATGTTGATCGTAAGGCAATAAAAGGACAAGTGATATCTGATCAACATGTAGATGCACCAATGATAACAGACCATCCTCTAGTTTCTGAATTTCCTGATGAATCCATCTTCACAATAGAAACTCCTACAATGTGGAAATTTTACATTGATGGGTCTTATACAAATCATGGTTCAAGGGTTGGAATTCTTTTTATTACACCTCAAGGGGATTCCATTAGGTAATTGCAAGAAGTTGAGTCCATGAAACGTGGAAGTTTTTTCCTTAGCCAAAAAAATGAAATCGACATTGCAAAAACGGGATCTCATTTAGCTTCAGGATCCTAAGCCTAAATTCTATACGGGATCTCATTTTTTTAAAATTAGGATCTCATTTATTAAAGGCTCCCAAACTAACGGACGAGAAACGGGATCTTGATCTTTACAAGATGGGATCCCATTTTTAAGTTGTATTGTTTTTTAAAGTGAAACTCGGTCATTAGTTTGGGATCTCGATTTAACAAAGATAGTGGCGAGTACAACAATGACCTCCGACCTCCAGGCACGCCTCCACCTACATTTATCTATGTTTTTTTAGTATTTTTTTGAAATTTATAAGACAAAAGTAGGTTTTAGCATGAATTTTTTCAGTTTATTTAGCATTTTATGTATTTTATTTAGGTGTAATAGGAGAATTGATAATTTGTAGAGGTAGAAGAAAAAATGAAATGAAACACTATAGAAACGAAAAAATCATCCTTGAATCGTATCTTAAGAAAAAAAAGTTATCTTTTGAAACCTAAATTGTTCAATCAAACAAAAAAAATTGCATTTGAAAACCCTAAATTGAAAGAAAACAAAAAAAATTGCATTGAAAACCCTAATTTGAAATGAAACAAAAATTGCATTGAAAACCCTAATTTTTTCTTGAAACCCTAAATTCAATTCAAACAATTTTTTTTGCTAAAACCCTAAATTGAAATCAAACAATTTTTTTGCATTCAAATGAAAACCTTGATTTCAAGCTCAAGAATATTTGATAATGGAAAAAATTGATTTGCGTTGCTTAAATGTTTTAAATTGAACATTCGCATTGTAAATTAGGGTCCTTGATATTGACAATGAAATATGATTTGATAAATATTATACACTTAAATGTTTATTCATCAAGAGACAATCAATTAAATGTTATGAACATAGATATAATTAGAATAGAAAACAATATGTTAAACTTTACTTGTGGGACTAGTGGATCATTACAATTGATAAATTTTCAATGTTTGTTTGCAAATTTAGTTAGCAAATTCCTAAATACTTGTACAATCCATTTCCAATTGTCACTTAATTAGATAATATGTGCATTCATTTCTATTTTATGTTTTTATTTCTCTTAGTCATGCCTTATTTCAATTTCTTGTTTGCATGTGTTGTCTCTTGTCTTTCAAAAATCTTAACTGTCATTCTAGTCAATTAGTTGTTAATTAGGCTTCTAGTTTAATCTAAAATATCAATTTGCACTAGTTACCTAGACACTAAAAAAATCTAAGTATTTTTCTTTTCTTTCTTTTAGGTTCTTTCAATTCCAAACAATCCAAAATGAAATAAGATTCAACATTAACTAATTTTATGATACATTTTATATCATAAAATTCATTTAAGTGGGAGATATTAATGAAAAAAATGTTAAATAAAATAATCTTATATTTAATTAAAAAAATATCAAGTTAAACTATACATCAAACTCAATCTTAATAATACATAATTATGTGTTTCTATTACGAAAATAGTCAGTCTATTCATAAAATCAAAAATATTCATAAACTAGTTAGTCTATTACCCTAAACTGTAAACCGATGTCTTAAGGAGTCCTAATATGAAATTTCTTAAGGGGACAAAAGAAGTTCTCAAAATTTGGTGAAGTTTCCCAAGGAAACCAAATTTAATAATAATAAATCGTACAAGATTATAATATGAATGAGATTTCATGATCTAGATTGGTCAGTCGAAACAAGAGCTATCTCAATCAAGTGTTCCACAAGAAAATGTTGTTCACTAACTTGCTTGTCCATTATTCCAAGGGCCACCCAAAATTCACCCTAAGTTTCGTAAACCCTAAACCCTAAACTCTAAAATCTAAACCCTAAACCCTGAACTCTAAAATCTAAACCCTAAACCCTAAAGCATTCATTTTGTCCTAGGACCTTAAAATGAAATTTGGTTGCCTTGGGAAACTCCACCAAATTTTATTCCCTTAAGCAATGTCATTTTTTCCTAGGACCTTACTACATAGATCCCCTTAAGCCATCCTATTACCCTAAACCCTAAACCCTAAACTCTAAACTCTAAACCCTAAACCCTAAAGCCATAATTTTTTCCTAGGCCCTTAATGAAATTTGGTTGCCTTGGACAACTTCACCAAATTTTATTCACTTGAGCCATGTCATTTGTCCTAGGACCTTACTATACATAGATCCCCTTAAGCCATCCTATCACCCTAAACTGTAAATCGATCTCTTAAGGAGTCCTAATATGACATTTCTTAAGGGGATCAAAGAAGTTCTCAAAATTTGGTGAAGTTTCCCAAGGCAACCAAATTTAACAATAGTAAGATCGTGCAAGATTATAATATGAATGATATTTCATGAGAGATTGGTCGGTCAAAACAAGAGCTATCTCAACCAACTATTCCACAAGCAAATGTTGTTCACTAACTTGTGTGTCACCAAAAAATGTATAGTTGGCATTTTTATGCTCACTTGAGTCTCTCTTTTGGACTTTGGCTTGATTTTTCCTAGATTTAATGTTGTAATGTGGCCAACACATTCACATTAGGTCTTGGAACCTTGTGAATCATTAAGAATTCTAGGATGTCTTGTAAAGGTGTTGTAAAGTGTTGTAACCCACTTTCACACTTTTCTAGGACCCTTTCATTATAATTCACTTAAATAACTTATTTTTATCACTTACCAAGTCTTATTTCAAAGTGTTGTAAAGAGTTGTAACAAAATCTCACGCTTTTCTAGAATTGTCATCACTTATTCAACCCTTTCTTGTGTTTAAATGTCCCCTTAATGCACTTTCTGACCATTCTTAAGTGTATTTTTGAGGATATTCCTGTTAGAAATCATTTAATGCACTTTAATCTCTGAAACCCAGTGAAATTTCCCTAGTGGGACCAAGTCGCCACTTGGGGTGACTTAGTCCCACTGGGCACAAAAATCAAAATAATTTTAATTTTTTGGCAGGATTTTATTCTCTTACCCTTGAGGTCAGCCTATGATGTGTTATTTTCAGGAAAATTAGGAAAACCAAGTATAAATAAGGGTTTTTCCTCTAATTTTAACCCCCCCATTCATTCAAACATTCACTCATCCAATCATTCAAGTAATTATCAAACATTCAAGCACTCTAAGCATAATCAAGTCATCCATTGGAGCACTTCATTGCATATCTTCAAATTTCTACATCAAGGGTTTGGTAAGTTTATGACATTGCATGTTGTTTATTTATCATGCTCTTCTCATTTCATTTCATTATCTAGGGTTTGACCATGGCAAACCCCTATCTCTAACCCTTAACCCTTTTCCCCCTCTTTGCATGTGTGTTTGCTGACTTTGTATACAAAATTTTCAAGGATTTTTGTGTCAAAAAGTGGTCAACAATACATCAAAGTCAACATAACCATAGTTGAAGCTTGGAGACTCTTTTTAGCCCGTTTTCTACAAAATCAAGATCGAACACTATTAGAAAAGCAAGTGCAGACTAGAATCTACAGAATCCTGTCCTGAAATTCCAGAAATCTTCAGGTGTACTAAGTCACCATCTATGGTGAATTAGTCCCACTTCTAGGCCTGAAAAGTGGTTTCTGCATTTTTGGATACCCATTTGGCAGATTCCTGTTCCTGCAAATTTTCCCTGAAACTGGATTAAGTCACCCAGCTTGGCATAAGTGTCCCAGTCAGCATTTCTAGTCAACTCTGCAAGATTCTAGAGCCTCTTTGCATCAGATTCCAGATTCCAAGTGCACCTCTCCAGTTTTGTTCAATTATTTCATCATTTACTCGCATTCTTAGGTGTTTTTGCATATCATAGTGTGTTTTCCCGCACTTTGCATTTCTTAGGTTTAGCATCAATAAATCATTTATTTTTTAGTTTTCTACATTTAGACATCATAATTAGATACATTGCATCCCATTTACATTAATCTTGAGTGTAGACATTTGCATTTTGGCCCCAATTCCTCTCCTTTTAGGTGAAAAACCTAGAAGAGTTAGAGGAACCCTTGGGAAATCCAAAATCATTATCCACAACTTGCAAGTCCATTATTCCAAGGGCCACCCAAACTTCACCCTAAGTTCCCTAAACCCTGAACTCTAAAATCTAAACCCTAAACCCTAAAGCATTCATTTTTTCCTAGGACCTTAAAATGAAACTTGGTTGCCTTGGGCAACTCCACCAAATTTTATTCACTTAAGCCATGTTATTTTGTCCTAGGACCTTACTAGACATAGGTCCCCTCAAGCCATCCTATCACCATAAACCATAAATCTATGTCTTAAGGGGTCCTAATATGAAATTTATTAAGGGGATCAAAGAAGTTCTCAAAATTTGGTGAAGTTTCCCAATGAAACCAAATTTAACAATAGTAAGATCGTGCAAGATTATAATATGAATGAGATTTCATGAGAGGTTGGTCAGTCAAAACAAGAGCTATCTCAACCAACTGTTCCACAAGAAAATGTTGTTCACTAACTTGCAAGTCCATTATTCCAAGGGCCACACAAACTTCACCCTAATTTCCCTAAACCCTAAAGCATTCATTTTGTCCCAGGACCTTAAAATGAAATTTAGTTTCCTTGGGAAACTCCACCAAATTTTATTCACTTAAGCCATGCCATTTTTCCCTAGGACCTTACTACATAGATCCCCTTAAGCCATCCTATCACCCTAAACCATACATCGATGTCTTAAGGTTTCTTGATATGACATTTCATTTTGTCCTAGGACCTTACTACATATATCCCCTTAAGCCATCCTATTACCCTAAACCCTATTTATCCTAAACTCTAAATCATAAACCCTAAATCATTCATAAATTTTCCTATATTAATAGTTAATTATTTTTTCATTCAAGTAACATGCCTTAGACATAAATGAGGCTTACACATTTTATCATTTGTATTCAATTAGGCCATTTATATTGAATGGTTTAAGGGTATTTCCTAAACATGTATCTTACATTTTGAAATTACAAATCTAATGCAAGTTCACTTATATCTTAGAGATCACATGGATCAATTAAATAATACCCGTAATCCACCTCCACGCCCTCCATCTCCGCCACCTTCACCTCCACCTCAACCACCTGAAATCGATGGTACAAGCTTGCAAGCAAAAATCAATGTTGATGTTAGATCCATTCAAGATCAAATCAACATTGTTCAAAATGAAGAATGTATCACATCACCTTTGAGGATGATTGCATCTAGGATGCAAAATGTTTTTGATGTTATTAGGGCTATGGATGGGATGTTAGATGAGCATTGACGATGGCTAGAGGAGAGGAGAACTTCCGATTCTGAAAAGGAAAAAATAAATAAATGAAGAGATGCAGTAGAGAGCCGCAACACTTTATAAATTAAGAAAATGATCTTATAGTTATGAATTTATGAATTTGGTTCGATGGATATTTTGTGTGATGAATTTATGAATTTGGTTGAATTTATGAATTTATAATGATGAATTTATAACAGTATATATTTTATGACTATCTACTAGATCATGATTTCTCTTGTTGGAAAAATGTAATATATATAGGCGTTAGACATAAATGAGCTTTTTGTGAATATTTCAAGTTTATTTTTTAGTATGTACATGTATTAAAATTGCATAGTTCTAGATCTTAAATTTTGAAATTTGTATGTACACATAGTTTAGTTGAATGAATAATGCATGCAAATTATGCATCACATTTTTTATTTTAAATGTATGTACATGTTAAATTTTGAAATTTGTATGCACATACTCAAGTTCAATCAATTTATGTATGTGTATGTATATGTATGCACATCCTATTTAATCAAATTTGCATGTATGTTTCAAAATTTAACTATTTCTTGTAATTTTGTAAGTTTGTATGTTAATTTTGTATAATTTAATGCAGGTGGACACTTATATATGATATCATGGATCAATTTAACATTGATGATATCATCAATCTAGCACCTCAACAACCTCCACCTCCACCCCAGACTCCACCTCCCCCTCCACCCCCTCCACCTCATATCCCACCTCCACCACCCGCTGGATCAGATGAGGCTCGCTTGAAAGCATGTATAAATGAACAAGTGGCATCCATTCAAAACCAAATCAATGCTATGAAAAATCAAGCAATGATTCCACCACATGTGAGACATTTTGCATGTGCGATGCAAAACGTTGTGGATTCCATTACGACTATCGATTCTGATTTAGATAGGTATCGATGAGAAAGAGAGGAGATGAGACAAATTTATGCAGACGGTTTCTCATATAAAAAAAATTTAGACCTAAAAATAACAAAATCCCATCTAGCCCCTTATTTTATCAACCTTAATACTCACCAGCCCATTCCTCCCAATAAATCTAGAATATCCATGAGGTGGTGAATACATCCACATATGAGTGAACATTTTTGGGATTGATGGTATATGGTATTTGATAGTCCACCACACGCTAATCTGGAGGTCCCATTATATTTTTTGAGGAAACTATATGTAGATTTTGTTATGGGGAAAAAGCCCAATTATTTTGATTTTAAATCATTTTAAAATGCCCCAATAGAGGTTAGGGGAAAGGATTGATCCCAAATGCCCCATGCATGTGCAACCCCTTGTTGCTCCTCTTGGTTCTACCATTCCTACACCTGTGCATCAACGTGCGGTGGTATCAACATTAGGATCCCTCAGTACACTTGCAAGAGACCTTGATCAACATGCTTCTGCAATAGTGGGTAGGGAGCATAGAGACCACGATGATGGAGGAGCATTTTAGGAGTTGGTCCTAGTACCACTCCATGGGTGTCGAGACCACATGTATGTACTAGTTTCCATCAACTATGCTATGGACCCGATCAGGCCACACCCAGTTCGGGTGGATGTGGAGATTCTGGTGGATCATCTGGTCACCTGATTTCATTTGTAGAATTTCTTACTGCAGACCATCACCCTAAGGACAATGCGACACAGGTATAAATACACATCTACATGTTGAATTTATAAGAATTTTAATGAATGTATGTATCAAAAAAAAATTGCAATACATTTTAACAATCAAACTGTTTGGTGTATAGATGACACTAGCGATGGGGCAATCATCTACACCGCGAGTACATATGTCGACACCAGTTCTAATCGGCAACCCTTATGAGGTATTTTGATTTCAATTTTTTAAATTATATATGAAATAATTTTTAACCTGAGTTTTAAATTTATAATTCAATCATGAACATATGTATTAAATATTTATGTTGGTTCAGGGGAGTCAATTGACTTCCACGTCGATTCCACCCAAGGGGTTGTCGAGGGCTCCTCCAATGTTGATCATCACAGATCAAGGCAGGTAGGTACATTTATATTGTAAATTGTTTAACTTACATTACTATTTGGTTACAATTATGAATTTTGAATTCACTATATATCAAATGTGCATGTACACTTTTAAATATTATAAGTGTTAAATGTCTATATGTATGTCTAGGTTGATACGACAATGAGAATGGGCATCAAAAAAACATTAGATGTTGCTACTACTCGTGAGGCCTCTAAATTTCAGGTTGTTTAAAAAAGTTTCTACACAAAATGTGCAAACTTGAATATATATATTTTAACCTAATTCAAGTATACATGCTTTAAATTTGATCTTGTAAGAATTTGTTAGTGTGAATTTCTGCCATGACTCAGTCATAGTTACACCTCCAGGAGGACATGCAGAGCAGGCTCCAGATATCATGGTAATTTAATTTTTTTATTATATTTAAAGTCAATTACAAATTATACATTGTGAATAACTTTAATTAAATTTAAAATTGAATATATATATATATATGAGCTCATACATGTTAAATTCTTTTTCTTTTATAGCATGAGACACATCTTGTAGTTGAGCATGTACAAACAAGTCCTGGAGTAGAGGGTGCACAACCTCTTACAATACAATTTAAATATGATAAATTATAAATTAAATTGAATTAAATCATTTTTAATTGTAGACTAAACATCTAATTTCAACTTTCTTTGTCTTGTACATATGTAGATTGATTCAAAGAATTTAGAGGTTGGTCTAGGTGCACTAGAGCATCCAGATCTAGATATGATGGTAATTTAATTTTATGATGAATTATAAATTCAATTGTCATTAAATCATTTTTCATCGTCTTACATCTGATTTCATCTTTCTCTTGTACAAAGTGTTTCAGGTCATCCGCGTAGTCCACATGGTGTGAAGAGGTCTCTTGATTATAGAGACGATACATGACCTAAACATGATTTTATGGGTTATATTTGATTATTTCATGGCCTACATATTTGGTTTCTCATGTACTTTGTTGGAATTTATTTCATGGGTCAAGTACTTTGTTGGACTTTATTTCATGGGTTGTACTCTGATGGACTTAATTTCATGTACTTAATATATTGTAAATAATGGACTTTATTATTGTTCAATTTTAATTTACACATGTACACTTATGCATTTTATGTTCACAGTCAAGACATTAATATAGGACATTAATGTCAAATTAAATATAAATATGAAATTAAAGTTAAAATTAATAGGGCATTTTAATATTTGTACTTTACAAATTTAGTGATCCATACATGATATACATGATATGTACATTCAGTAATTAGCAATAATTAGTCAATGAACTTATTCAATTCACGTCCTAATAGGATGTCTTAAGGGGTACTAATAAGATGTCTTAAGGGGTCGTAATACACAAGTTAGATCTAATAAAATAAGAAAATAAATCATAATCTACAAACAAAAGCAATCCGTTTATATACCACAAAGGATGGAATTTTAAGAAATAAAAAATACCATACAAGATTAGAGAACAAAAGAATTAATAAATTCTATAAACTAAACATAATTACCAATCAAAATGCAACGAGTTTTTCCAAAAAAGTTGTTCTATAAGTATACACCATATTTCCTAGTTCTTTTACAACATTAAATTAAAGAACTTAATTATCCAAAAATAGGCTAAAGTTTTGAGATTAAATCATGTAGTCCCATATTTACAAATCATGCAAAGTGCTAGAGAAAACTTAAGAACACAAAAGTCCTCTTGACCTCATGTTCAACAAAAAACACTAATTTATAAGTTGTCAAAACAAATAATAGCATTCAACATGTCTTAAGGGGTCCTAATACAATGTCTTAAGGGGATCAAAGAAGAGTATAATTAAGTATAAATATTAAGTGATATAAACAAGTATTTTAATTCAAGACCTTATCGAGAGAATTAGGGCCATACTATAAAATGTTGATACTCTAAACATAATGCCTAGGTTAAAACTAGTTTCAAAGTCCCTACTTAAATATAGCTACCCTAGTCCTCCTATTTTATCCATGAAAGAGAGTGGAATGAAACATAATGGTGAAAGATTCCTCTAAAAAACCATCAAAGTTTGGACATATAATGGTTTCTCAACAACTATTGATCCCCTCACAACCCTTAGTGTCTCATGATGAAATTAAAGATTTGATGAATTTATTCCTACTAGATATGAGATTATGAATGTTTTAAGTCCCTAGATCATCTTTGGATAATTGAGGCCATTGCTCTAACAAATACTACTTTATTGGGAGATTTTGAGGGATATGAGATAGTTAAATATGTAATGGGCATAATATGTGAGATACTCACCTCTAATGATAATTTTTCAAGGAAAAAAAATTTAAGAATTTTATTGTCAAACTAAAAACACATCCTAGCAAGGATCTAGTAACAAAAAGAGAATTCACTAAATTTATGGGAGACAATCTTGATTTAGCTAAAGGTGTCTATTCTTTATGTGAATATAGAATATATATCTCTTGAAAAAGCTAGTAAATTAGTGAGCTAGAGTGGATGCTTGTTACTTCTAATTTGGGATCTGGCCTCTATTATTGCTTTTAATACTCTAAGAAGTTGTGAAGCCAAAGATGTGTTCAAATAACTTAGCAAGAAAGGGATAAGATGAATAAATTTTAAATATTGATTGATTTTGGTATTGTTGAAATAATAGATCCAAATGGAGAAAAGAAGGCACTTTGGGTTTAGAAGGACAATTTGAAATTTAAGTGCATACTTTGGTTAACCCTTTGCTATTAGAGGAGAATTTTGATTTTATTTTTATTAATTATAATATTTAGGATATGTGCTAATATGACACATATTAAGGGGATGCATTAAGGGGTCCTAACAAAAGTCCTCTTGACCTCATGTTCCACAAAAAACACTAATTTATAAGTTGTCAAAAAAAAAATAGCATCCAACATGTCTTAAGGGGATGTCGTAAGGGGATGTCTTAAGGGGTCCTAATAGGACATCTTAAGGGGATGAAATACTTCAAAGTACATGTCTTGAATATTTAATCGCAATTGATATAATTGACTTAACAATAATTTATACATGATATTTAGTGATTTAACAATAATTGTGTAAGTATGTATGTACATATATGTCATCTCAAAACAATGTTTACAAAATTTGGCTATCCCATCTCAAGAACATCTGGAACTTGTGCTCGGAATGTAGTAGGTCTTCATGCTAGCTGATATCAAAATGATACAAGAAATATCAATGAAATCATCAAAACATACATATTTTAATTTATATAAAACTATCTATATGTACACAACTCAAGTACCTGTATTTAAAAGTATTTCACGCATGTGTGTAGGTTGAATCTGCATCCTCTCCTTTTTGTTTCAAAGTATGAGATAAATGTGATGATGGCTTAAGGATACAAAAAAGGATAATAAATCAATTTTAACTATTAATGTACAAGCAATATCAATATATAATCAAAACATGTATTTCAATATAATTTAACTAATAATTACTTTTTTTTACCAAGTATTCCATGTTGTCTAGGTTGAATCTGCACGAACTCTCCTTTTTGTGATGATGGCTTACGGATCTATAAAAGGACAATTTAAACCAATTTCAACTAATAACACACTTGACCAATATCAAAACATGTATTTAATCTATTTAAAAGGATAATATAAAACTAAAACTATATTTACCTATATTTACTTTTTCCATTGTACCATTTGCATCCTCTCTTTTTTGCAATGCATCTGTGATTGTCTCATGCTCTTCCATAGAAATTGTCCATAACACTTTATTTGTAGGTCTTCCATGATACCAATCTAGTTTTATATTTTTTGCCACCACCAAATGTGAATAGTGTATAATATTTTTATGTGTTTCATAATCTTCAAATGCAGGTAGACCATTCTTTCTTATTAGGTAATTTTGTAGCCAAGTGCCAACAACCACCACTGATCCTATTGGAAAACATGATTTAACCATCATCAAATAAGTTCTCAAAATTTTCTTTAGGGGATCAAAGACTTGTTCTAAAAATTTTCTTAAGGGGATCAAAAAATTGTTATCAAAATTTGCTTAAGGGGATGTCTTAAGGGGATCACCTAGTGCAGGGGCACCTTTGGGTAAATGTTGTCAATCAAGGTCATTGTTAATTTTTAGGGTATTGTGTGTCATTTTGCATTAAATAAGGTCATTGTAGACCATTTATAGGGTATTGCGAGTCATTTTTGTTTGTTAGGGGTCATTTGAGCAAAGATTGCTAAAATTGCAAAAATAATGTAAAAAAGTTGTCATATGTAAAGTTGCAAAAGTAAAAAAAAAGGCAAGATATGGAATGCCAACGGCCATTTGTTTCAAATGGTCATTTGAGGTAGTTGAATAAGTTAGTTTTTGGAGGGAACAAGTTTAAATACATGAGAAACCTCATCGTAAAGCTCTCTTGAAGATTTTGAAGGAGAAATCAATCAATTGTCTTTGTTTTACTGTTATTTTCTGTGTATTATTGTCTTTGTTTTACTGTTATTTTCTGTGTATTTTCACTGTTTCAACCTATGTACAGACCTGTACTATGAGAAATAGCTTGTAATTATTTTGAATTGGATTCATTCATGAACTAAGAGAACTTTGAACTTTTTGGGGTTTGATTTCATAAAGTAATAAGGGTTTTATAGCCTATTCTATGTACACGGTCTGAATAGGGTTTTCAAGGGTTCTGTTGCTTTAAACATGCAAACAGACCCATTCCACCTTTTGTAAAAAATGTACCTCAGTGGAATGGGTAGTACTAAGTAGGAATAGGTGTGTATATGGTTCTTGGGTGCAAGGGAGGTCTTTGATAGTGTGGGATTTTTGCCCTAGTTTGGAAAAATGGTGTTTTTTGAATGAAATAGAGAGGTTTGAGAGTGGGAATGTATGTGAATCTTAGAGGTAGTGGTTTTTGGTGAACTTTTAAGTTTTTTCAGGAATATCTAAGTGATTTTGAGGCCTTGGTTGGCCATGTGGAAGTCTGGATCATGGGTTTTCAATAAACCCTTGGGAAACCTGTGATAAAGGAGGGTTTCATAGTTAAGATTCTTGGAGGTCGATTCCTCTTATGAGAATGGTGGAATCCATGGTTTTGAGGTCTGGTTAATGCTGCTCCATTGAGTTTTGAGATTGGGAAGGAGTTTGGAAATAGGTTCCTTTGTAAAAGTGGCCTAATTGGCCTTGAAGGACAGCGTGATTGTTGAGATTTGAGGAAGTTGGTCCAAAGTGATCCTAGTGGAATCTGAGATATATTTTAGTATGCCCTAATGGGTATTTGAAAAGCTATTGGTCCTAGGTTGAAAGGAATTTCACTAAAATATATACCCAATTCATTCAAGTGGCAATACTACAAGGTGATGGTGAAGGCTTGATGTGATAAGAAGAAAGTTGAAGTTCTAAGACTTGGTGAGTTGTTGTGTTGATTTAAATTGTGTTGTTTGGTTTGAAGACCTCCATATTTGACATCAATTGGTATTAGATCCCAGGGATTAGATCTTTGAGAGTTGAAAGTTGCAGATTGAAGAAGGGTAAGTGGAAGTTGAAAAGACAAAGTTGTTAAAATGACTCCAAAAGGAAAGAATATGGCTAAGGAAATGAGTGAATTGAAGGATAAGTAGGATAGGGAGATCAGGGAGTTGAAGGAAAGATTGGAAACACTGGAAACAAGCAAGAGAAGAGAAGTGAACCTAAGTGAAGACAGTGATTCTGATGAGGAAGAGGAAGAAGAGTTTGAAGATGTGGATGAAGAACTAGATCCAGAAGATCAGAGAATGCCAAATTTGTTAAGGGAAGTCAAGAGTGACAAGCACAAGGTAAACACTGATGTTCCAAAGTTTGGTGGGAACCTGAATAAGGAAGAATTACTAGATTGGATTGTATCTTTGGATAACTACTTTGAGTGTGAAGATGTTCCAAAAGAACAGAGGGTCAAAATTGCAAAAACAAAACTAAAAGGTCATGCACTTTTGTGGTGGGACTATGAACATTCTAAGAGAAGAAAGAGAGGAAAATCCAAGATTGTTTCTTGGGACAAGATGATAGCCAAGATGAAAGGTAAATTTCTCCCTTCTGATTACGCTATTCAAATGTTTAGGAAGATTCAAGGTTTAAGGAAAAAAGAAATGGATGTAAAAACATACACTGAAGAATTCTATAAGTTAAGTATGAGATCTAACCATAATGAGAATGAGGATGAAAAGATTGCTAGGTACTTGGGTGGTTTGAGATTGAATATTCAAGATGAACTAGCTTTGACAAATCCAAGGAGTGTTGAAGAATGTTATCAGATGGCTCTAAAGGTAGAAGAAAAAGTGAAAAGAATACAAGAAAAGACAGTTAGAGGAAGAGGTTGCACTTCAAGAGGAAGAGGATATTTCTCTACTTCAATAAAAACAAGTGAGAGCCAAGAAGAGGCAAATAAAAGAGAAGAACAAGCTACAGATTTCAAAGGTGGTTTTAGAGGTTCAAGAGGCAGATTTGGTGGTGGAAGAAGTTCAAATGCATTTGCAAGTAGATGCTATAATTGCAATGAGTTTGGTCATCCATCCTACAAGTTCCCTACAAATTTTGGTTCTACATCAAGTGGAGGTGAGAGGAGTGAAAGGAGGGCTCAAATTGTCCAACAAGATGAATGCGTGAGTTCAAATTCTTCAAGTCATGTTGTTGCTCCAAAAGTTGGGGAAAGTTTGATGCTGGGAAGAAAACTCTTGAAGAAATCCAAGGAAGAGGAGATGACTCAAAGAAAGAGCTTATTCAAGACCACATGCAAATTTAGAGATAAGGTATGTAAAGTTGTGATAGATTCAAGATCAACTAATAATATGGTGTCTAGTGAAATGGTATACAAACTGAAGTTGGAAAAATTTCCTCATGAAACACCATATAGGGCATCTTGGTTGAATGATAATCAATCACTTTTGGTAAATGAGCAAGCATATGTTGAGTTCCAGATTAGTGGGTATAGAGATAAGGTGCTTTGTGACATTTTACCCATGGATTGTTGCCACCTACTTCTTGGAAGGCCATGGCAATTTGATAGGCATGCATTATATGATGGAAGGGAAAATACCTACACCATTGAAAAGGATGGAAGTTCTTTTATATTAACCCCATTGCAGGAGAAGGATGAAGCAAAAGGAAAGGCAGCAAAGATAATCATGTTTGGTAAGAAGGAGTATGTGAAGGTTAAGAGAGACAAAGGTATGGAGTGTGCAGCCATTTCAAAGCTTGAAAGTGTTAATACAATAGATTGGAAAGGTAATATGATTTTGTAGAGGAAAGGTGATAATTTGATGTCAAAGTTTGGTGTAGAGAAGAACAAAAGTGAATTGCTTATGGAAAGGAAAAAGAAGTGTGAGGGAATCGCAGTAGGGATAGTATTTTGTCATGTGGAAACAAAAGAGGCCAGTAAAAAATCTCATACTGTCAAAACAGAGGTTTATGGGACTAATAGGACAGTGATTTTGAGGATAGAGGTTCCTAAGTCCGATGATATAGATGTTTGTAAGGCTGGCAGGGTAAAGGATGAAGTCAAGAAGAGTATTTGGCAAGGGTTTAAGCCTGAAGCAAAGGTGGACAAGAGGATAAGTGAGAGGGAAATTGATAAGGACATGTGTACAGATACCAAAGAAGGTATAATATCAACCTATGATGGTGCTAAGGTTAGAGAACACTCAACATATCAGTATGGGAAGATGGAGCATTGTTCAAATGGTAACGAGATCAAGGATGCCAAGTACAATTTAACCAAAGGAAAGGAGTACTTGATGAAAGAGTTCAAGAAGGTCAAAGGAATGGAATTTTCAGTGGTGGATAAGTTGCAACATCATTTCCAAGAGACTTGGAAAAATTTCAAGGTTGGGTGTATGGTGTAGGGGCACCTTTGGGTAAATGTTGTCAATCAAGGTCATTGTTAAGTGGGCTTTAGGGTATTGTGTGTCATTTTGCATTAAATAAGGTCATTGTATACCATTTATAGGGTATTATGAGTCATTTTTGTTTATTAGGGGTCATTTGAGCAAAGATTGCTAAAATTGCAAAAATAATGTAAAAAAGTTGTCATATGTAAAGTTGCAAAAGTGAAAAAAAAGGAAAGATATGGAATGCCAATGGTCATTTGTTTCAAATGGTCATTTGAGGTAGTTGAATCCATTATTTTTTGGAGGGAACAAGTTTAAATACATGAGAAACCTCGTTGTAAATCTCTCTTGAATATTTTGAAGGAGAAATCAATTAATTGTCTTTGTTTTACTGTTATTTTCTATGTTTTCACTGTTTCAGCCTGTGTACAGACCTGTACTATGATAAATAGCTTGCAAGTGTTCTAAATTGGATTCATTCATGAACTAAGAGCACTTTTAACTTTGTGGGGTTTGATTTCATAAGGTAATAAGGGTTTTATAGCCTATTCTTTGTACACGGTCTGAACAGGGTTTTCAAGGGTTTTGTTGCTTTAATCATGCAAACAGACCCATTCCACCTTCTATAAACATGGTACCTTGGTGGAATGGGTATTAATAAGTAGGAATAGGTGTTTATATGGTTCTTGGGTGAAGGGGAGGTCTTTGATAGTGTGGGCTTGTTGCCCTAGTTTAGAAAAATGGTGTTTTTTGAATGAAATAGAGAGGTTTGAGAGTGAGAATGTATGTGAATCTTGGAGGCAGTGGTTTTTGGTGAAATTTTAAGTTTTTTCAAGCATATCTAAGTGAGTTTGAGGCCTTGGTTGGCCGTGTGGAAGTTTGGAGCATGGGTTTTCAATAAACCCTTGGGAAACTTGTGATAAATGAGGGTTTCATAGTTAAGGTTCTTGGAGGTTGATTCCTTTGATGAGAATGGTGGAATCCATGGTTTTGAGATCTGGTTAATGCTGCCCCATTGATTTTTGATATTGGGAAGGAGTTTGGAAATAGGTTCCTTTGTAAAAGTGGCCTAATTGGCCTTGAAGGACAACGTGATTGTTAAGATTTGAGGAGGTTGGTCCAAAGTGACCCTAGTGGAATCTGAGATATATTTTAATATGCCCTAATGGGTATTTGAAAAGCTGATGTTCCTGGGTTGAAAGGACTTTCACTAAAAGATATTCCCGATTCATTCAAGTGGCAATACTATAAGGTGATGGTGAAGGCTTGATGTGATAAGAAGAAAGTTGAAGTTCTAAGACTTGGTGAGTTGTGTTGATTAAAATTGTGTTGTTTGGTTTGAAGACCTCCCTATTTGGCATCATCACTGTACCTATTGGATAATGATAGCCATCATCATCTTCTCGAGGTGCTATTAACTTATGTTTAGTCTCCACACAACAAGCCAACCAATATTTTGTTTCCTCTTCATTCCCCTTAGGTGCAACAATAGCATACACATGTCCTGCAAACAAAATTTGATTTAATAACTTGTGCACACATCCATATAATTTTACCAATCTACATACATCCATTCATATGTATATAAATAAATAATTTAGTATTACAAAATAGTAATAAAGTGAAATAAAATGAAATAAATTGAATTAAATTACCTTCTTGTACAAGGTCTGAAACACAGTCATAGTCTTCTGATGCAAACACTTGATCATTGTCTTCAATTGTTTCATATTGATCGTGTGCTTGTGCAAGTGTCAGTGATCTTTGCTTCCAATCTTCAACCCATTATGTATTTTCATATGCTTCCCAATCTCCTAAGATACAAAACTGACAAAAACATGCAAGCTTCCTTGTCCAGATAGTCCATGTGCTTGCATTCGAACTCTTAAATGAATGTCATTTAGTAGATCTACTAATTGTCTCACAATCAAGTCTAGGTGGAATGTTCTCTTCTTCAACCAACCAAAATAATCGGTGAATTGTAGAGTACTCTCTCAAACCAAGTGTAGATAATCTTGTATTGCACCAATCCACAATCCCACGTGCATCTTTAAACTTTACTGCATCCTCAAATTTTAGTTGTTCTCTAGCAAGAATTCTTTTGACACACACACCAACTCCATCATGTTCTCCTTTATCATGCCCAGCTTCAAAAAAACTCCACATATGTTGGACATTAAGTTCCTTGTGAACCCTACTTAACCAATAGAAAATTTGAGCATTCTTGAACTATCCCATACAATTATTTGACCATATGAGGTGTTTCATCATCTGGATTCCTCTTTCTCTTAAATTTCTATAAATATATTGAAATAGTATTGAACAAACTCTGATGAGTGTAACTGGTTGTCACTCAAATAGAAATGATACTCCCTCGAAACTTTTCTATCATCATCTGTGCTATCATCTGCATGTCTATAAAAAATATGAACAAACATAGCTACTTGCACTTAATTATAATGTTGTGATTGAATTTCCTCTTGTGGACCTAGAGTATAGTTTTCTGCAAAATCAACCACTGATAGTATACTACCAACTAGAAATGTGTTTCTACATGCATGAAATTGGCCATCAAGCCATCAAGCATGTTGAGAGTGCATAACATATTTTGGTACAATCTTATTCTTAAATTCTAATATGAATGCATGTACACTAACTTTTTTTGTAACTAAATCACAACGCTTTCTAGTTTTTCCATCTTTTAGAGAATAGTTAACATTCTTAAATCTTTTAACATCAACTAATTGTTTTCCAAAATCATTATCAACACTTTCATGCATGCAAACTCTTAAGAATGAAAGACTTCCACAACTAGTGCATTTTCTAGAAATACAAGAACTTAAATAAAATATTTTTCCATTAGATCTTTCAGAAAACAAACTTGATATAAACTCCCTTATTGTTTCATGTGGCATATTAATACCACATTCCTGCATATTCATGTTAGCATGCAAAGTACAACATATATATTAAAAACATCATAAAAATAACGAAATTGAACATGTGTTTTATAACAACAAGATATTCATTGCTTATTAATTTTTACATACCATGGTTTACATTTTTCAAAAGACCTTTGACTTATTTTATTATTACCAGGTAACACTAAATCACCACAAAATTTTCTATAAAATTCAATTTTTGTTGTATCTAATAGGTGTTTTGTATGAGCATCGCAAACTTTGGACCCCACCCTTAATTTTAAAACATCTCTAGCATTAGATGATACCCTAGTATTATCATGCCAATATTTTTCAATCAAAGATTTAATTTCAACATTCAATTTCATATCAAACCTCGAGAGTCAACCACTAAAACTCCAACATTGGTTGATAGGATCATTTTCTATACTTTCTCTTCTTTTTGTCGCTCTTAGCAATGTTTTTAGGATGCATTTTTAAAACTTCACTAATATTGTTTACCATTCTTTTATTCAAAGTTGCTTTATTAACTATAGCAGTTGTTATAGCTCTTCTTGCTACATTCTTATCTTTAGATCTACTATTTTTTCCAATAGACTGAATGGCACTAGCAATAGGAGACATAGCTTGTTTTACTGATTGATATTTTCTTCTTTTTTTTAACATAAATGCCTAACTTTTTCATTACTTTTCTCATTTTTCGCATTCTCATTAATTGCATCATTAGTTGACATTGAACTGAAAGTTTTTTACGATAAAAAAATTGATTGTATAATCTATTAGCATGTGTTCTTATTTGTCTCCAAGAAATCTTACTAGGAAGATTATCCAAAACATCACTTTCAATTTAAAAAAATATATATTCATTTTCAACATCACTTTCACCAAATTCATTTTCATTTTCAGCTTCAAAACTATTTCCATTTTCATATTCATTTTCATTTTCATTTTCATTTTCATTTTCACTTTCATTCTCATTCTCATCTTCATTTTCATTTTCATTTTCATTTTCATTTTCAATTAAAGGATTTTTATTTTCATTTTCAATAACAAAACGGTTTTCATTTTCATTTTCATTAAAAGGATTTTCATTTTCATTTTCAACAACAAAACGGTTTTCATTTTCATTTTCAATAAAAGTATTTCCATTTTCATTTTCAACAACAATTTGACTCAAATCTTGAACTCTACAAATATTATCAATGTCAACATTGTGATATCCAACATTTTTTAAATCTCTAATAAACACCATTTCCATGAGGCTCAAAGGTGGATTTGAAGACATACCTGGACTTGTGCCTTTTGAAACATTCTCCATAGCATTGGAAGGGATATTTAAAGACATACCAGGAGTAGTTTGTATATTCGTATTAGTTTCCACATTCATCTCTTGTAAGTTTGCATCATCTACATCCATGGTCTCCTCAATGTTTTTATCTTCAATAGTTGTGGAATTGGATGCTTCACCATCATTCATTGATCGAATTCTCATTCTTCTTTCTCTTTGTCTTTGTTTCTTCTTCTCTCTCTTTGCTTGAATTTCTTCAAGGGTCAATACTTTCCTATCTTTCCTCTTATTCTAACATTGTGATCCTATGATTGAAATTTTTTGAAGTAAACAAAAATGAATGTCAAAAACTTGAGAGTCTTCCTTGTTTGTTTCTCCTTCAAACAAGTAGTAATTGTTCACAAAATTCCTCTTCCTCCTTCAAACAAGTAGCAATTGAACAAATTTCCTCTTCCTCCTTCAAACAAGTAGCAATTGAACAAAAATCCTCTTCCTCCTTCAAACAAGTATCAATTAAAAAAAATTCCTCTTCCTCTTTCAAACAAGTAGCAATTGCACAAAGTTTCTCTTCCTCCTTCAAACAAGTAGCTCAATTAAATAAAATTTCTCATTCTCCTTTGATTACAAATAGGAATTCAATAAAATTTCTCTTCCTCCTTCAAAGAAATAGCAAATAAATAAAATTCCTCTTCCTCCTTTGAAAACAAATAGCAATTCAACAAAATTTATCTTACTCATTCAAACAAGTAAAAAATAAAATAAAATTCTTCTTCCTCCATTGAAAACAAGTAGCAATTCAACAAAATTCCTTTGTAACAACGTCCCAATGATGCCACCTTTCAAAATTGAAAAAAATCCCAACTTGAAGAGCTTCAACAAGACAAAAGGTGATAGAAAATAGGGAATATGTCACAGTCAGTTGTATAGAATAATTCTCAAACTTGGGATGCCCCTTTTTTACAGTAAAATTAAAAATAACTTGAGATCTTGTTTACTAAACAGGACCCGAGTTATATAAATCGGGATCCCATTTTTTAAACAGGATCCACTATTAAACGAGATCCCGTTTCATTTTCAATGAGTGAATGGGAAACAAGATCCCGTTTATAAAGAAAATAGGATCCTGTTTTTTCAAATTTGAAATGTAGGCCGGGGTTTTGCTTTGTTGATAGGTTCAGGAACAAGTTTGGGGATCCAAACCTAGGCCCTGGACTTGGTTTGACCTGCAAGTTGAAGGTCCTAGCAATGTCACAAAAAATAGTGATTTTGGGCATACGTTTGAAGACTTTTTTTGCATAATTTTTTGACGAAATTAAAACCCATTATAGATTAGACAGTGTAGATTCCAAATATGTAATTTTTTTTACAATTGGATTTTTTTTTAATTTTCATTTAATTTATGATTAAACAGGTCCATAAACTTGAATTATTAGGGTTTTTTAGTATTTTAATAACTTTTTATCAACATAACATTTTCACTAACGGATTGCACAAAAGCGTACTTCAGATGATTCTTTTCAATTTAAAAAAAAATCAAAAAATCATAAGTTTAGGTCATCTTATGCATGACGTACATGACAATTTTTTAAAACACCAAATATGGCCAATAAAAAATTAACCAAAAAAAAATTCAATAAAAAATTACAAAAAAATATGGAAAGCGTGTTTCAATGAGTTACAAATCTTTTCCAAAAGGATTCAAAAAAATATGATTATTTAGGTCAAAATATGGATGACGTACACATGCATGGTATGGTAAAAAAAATGACTTTTAAACAGTGGTTTTTAGAAACGCCTATTGAAAATCAATTTGTATCATCTGGGTATTGAAATAAATTATATATTTGGAAAGTAGACTCTGAGTACTACATTTTATGATTAGCGACCTTTTCCAAGATTCCATCTCTAAGTGCTTCAAATTTGAAGGTCAAATGTGTCAAATTTTGAAAAATCGAGGAAAACACTTCCACTAAATGGCCAAAAAGTGGACTCAACTTCTTGCCAGCACCCCATTCCTAAGTCATATAGAATAGCATTCTCATGCACAAATAATATGGCTGAGTATGAAGCATTGTTGACAGGACTACACATGGAAATCAAATGGAAAATCAAGGATCTTCAAGTCTATGGTGATTCCTAGTTGGTTATCCGTCAAGTTAATGATGACTATGATATAAAGGATGAGAAGCTTACCCCTTACAAGCGCATGGTGGATAGTTTCAAGTTATACTTCAATGATATTTATTTTGAGAAAATTCCAAGGATTCAAAACAAAGCAGCTAATGCTTTGGCAACCATTGGATCTCTCCTGGATATTCCTAACAATGCCTCACAATATGAGTTCTTGGTGGAATAGCTATTGATCCCTGTGTTCGAGGTCCTCGAATCAAAACTCGTGTGTGAACTTGTTAGTCTTAAATATCCTTGGTACAAAGACTTCTATAATTACCTGCACGAACATATTATCCCTTCTAACTTGTCCACAAACCAATGTAAAAAATTTATTCAACAAGCCTCCAAATACGTCATCGGTGATACCCTTTACCACCATAACCTAGATAGCACCCTTCTAAGATGTCTCAACTCATATGAAGTACAAATTGACTTACAAGAGGTACACAATGGTATATGTGGAGCTCACTCTACTAGTCCTACTCTAGCTAAGAAGCTTATGCAAATGGGTTATTATTGGCCTACCATGGAATGTGATGCCTACTACTTTGTGAAGAAATGTCGCCAATATCAGACACATGGAGATCTTGTACACATGCCTACTCAGGAGCTTCACCCACTTACATCACCTTGGCCATTCTCTCAGTGGAGACTCGACCTCATGGGAAATATTCACCCTACTTTTGCTAATAGTCATAAGTTTATCCTTGTTGTAACTGAATACTTTATTGAATGGATTGAAGCCATTCTGATGACCTACATTACTGGAAAACAAATATCAAAGTTCATTCTTAACTACATCATATGTCAGTATGGTGTTCCCCAATCCATCATCATGGATAATGGTCGTCCCTTCAAGAATCAAGATGTCCATGAATTGTGTGAGAAGTTTCATATCCAACATCATCTTGCCACTTCGTACTATCCCTAGGGTAATGGTCAAGATGAGGCATCTAATAAGACTATCCTTAAAATCTTAAACAAGACTATTGATGATGTTGGCTGTGGCTGGCATGTCCAACTCAATCCTGCATTGGGCCTATTGCACTAGCACCCATACTCCCACATGAGCCACCCCATATTCCCTTGTCTTTGGATCTAAAGCTATTCTTGCCATTGAGGTCAAGTTACTATCCTTGAGGGTATCTATGCAACAGTTTATTGATGAAGAAGAGTATCGTATAGCCCGTTTACATGAGCTTGAGTTATTGGATGAGAAGAGACAAAATGATTTAACCCATTTACAGGCATATCAAAACCATCTTCGACATAGCTAAAATAAGAAATTTCAAGTCATATATTTTGACATTGGTGACTTGGTTCTGAAAGAGAATCCTAAGAATTAAATGGATCGTGAAAAGCCTGAAAAGTTTGAACCTAATTGGTTGGGCCCCTACATCATCACAACATATGGATCTGGTGTGTATCAACTGTCTACTCTCAAAGGTGAACCATTACCTAAGCCCATCAAAAACATGCACCTTCGTTAGTATTATACATAGCTTCCAGAGAATCCCCTTAAAAAGTCAAAAATACAAAAAAATCGTCACCCTGATGAAAACTTGGCAAACAGGCATCTTGGTGACAATAGAAAAATTTAAAAAATAGAAAAAATAAAAAAAATAGTAAAGAGAAATAATTCATCTAATAGTGAAAACCACTTCAGTGGCACTTTGGATAAGTACCATGGTGAAAACCTGGCAAACAGGTGCCATGTGTAGCTAGTCTTTGCTCTTTCGTCTACCATCATTTTATCTGGTTTTTTCACCTCTGTCCACCCAATCCTTCGCTTACCATAAAAAAATCATAAAACATTCAAATATCCAAAAAAATCATAAAACATTCAAAAAATTAAAAAAAATCATAAAACATAAAAAAAAAACCAAAAAAATCATAAAACATCAAAGCTCCAAAAACAGAGTCAGAGTCTGTGTCGGTCCAAGTCTAGTCAAACTACATTGTCTCTATGCATTGCTACATAAGCAAGACCATCTTTCGATGAGCCCCCGAGGCATTAGGTCAGTCCCTTAGGGTTTTGTTGAGTCGAATCAATCATGATTCACATCATAATAATGAGTCATTTTTGGTCAAATTTAGTCAAACTACGATGTCTCTAAATTTATAACATAGGCAAGGCCATCTTTCGATGATCCCCTGAGGCACTAGGTCAATCCTTTAGGGTTTGTTAGGTCAATCTTGGTTTATCGTCGTCAGTCTTATAAAAAGTTGTCCCTTGCTAAGGTCAACACTTCAGACACAAGCAAACAGATATCCAAACCAAATCATGAATCAATAGATCAAATATTCAACTGGTCTTCAATCCAAAATCGATCAATTTCCTAATCATCAATACTTGTCAAGTCAATGGTCTTATCATTTTATCTTATTCAGGACACATCCTTCCTGAATTTGGACATTGTCATTTGTCAACCTTGTCAATTGCCTTATACAGGATATGTATTTCCTGAAAATGGGCATGGTCAATCAATCTTGTCAATTGGTTAATCCAATCTACCAGTTAATCCTATCAATCAATCACTTTGGTCAATTAATCAAGCAATCCCATTAGTTGGTCAATCAATTCTATCAAACAATCAATCTTGTCAATCAATCTATTTGGTCAAACAATCAATCAATTGATCAACCTTCTCAATCAATAAAACCTTGTCAGTCAATCAATTTGGTCACTCTACCAGTCAAACTTGTCAATCAATCTCACCAATCCTATTAGTAAATAGATTTTGGCAATTGATCTAAATGGTTGTTGACTTTGTTGGTCTAGTTGGTCTTATCTTTTTTATTTGTCTTTGGTTATGTTACTAGCCACCTCGAGGATGTCCCAAGAAGGATTTAGAGGAGTGATGATGGATCATGACCTCTTTTCTTTTTTATTGTTGCTTGTGGTTTGTCTTGACAAAAAGACTGAGGCAATTTGGTCCTTAGTATGAGTTAGGGCATTCCTTGTTTGTTGAATGTCTATTTTTGCAAAGGGATGACATTGCACACCTTGGTCTACGTCATACCATGGTTTTTCTTGTCTATTTTCTATAATTTTGTCACCCAATGATGATAAACATGCAAGTTTGACACCTATTAAGAAAGAACATCAATCCTGTTCCATTTGACTAACTCCACGCTAACATCCATCTTCTTCATGCTAACATCCATCTTCTTCATGCTAACATCCATCTTCTTCATGCTCTTTCCTTTTCTATCCATAATCATCTTGATGACATCTTGTGACACACAAAAGGATCCTGCATGCATAATCATGTTAGAAACATCATAGGTATCATCATGAACATGTTAGGTCATCCATTTGCATCATAAAATATAAAAAACATATATAACATCATCATACATATATGCATATAAGCATCACATGCCATAATCACATAGTATCATCTTACATTCATAAACCACTAGCATGCATCTCATTGCATACATCTTATTGCATGCCATATCACATTTGCATACCAAAAAAGGAAATCCTATATAATCATCGCATTTCATATACATTATCCATAATCTGCATCCACTATCCATCACATTATATTGCATTTACATACATCATACATATCCATATTGCATTATTTTATAATCATGAAGCATCCATAACATCATAAATCATACATCATATGTGCATCCACATAAGCATCGTAATAATATAAAACCATCTTGCATATAAAATTTGTAGGCATAAGATAAAATCATGTGCATCATCCATACATCGTAAGATAGATAATCATACATGAGCATAAACCATCATTCATAATGCATCATAACATATAGGACCATTTCATAATCATATAAATGCATAACATCATAATAGCATAATCCATCATATCATAGAACCATGCATAATAAACAACGCATCATATAGTCACCGCTAGAATCATGCATCTCACATATTATATCAAAAAAATAATGTCACAGTACAATATCGAGATGATCTCAAAAATGGAGTTCAAAGGCTCAATCAAAATATACATATATATCAGTGTCTAAAGCATAATAAAAAGAAAGATCTAGCCAGTGCTCCCCATATCTCCTGATGGGGAGGGTCCTCTTGGAGGTTTCCTGTCCTCTAGTTGTTGGGATCCCAAGGCCCTATGCCTTGATGATTGATGGTAAGGTGAGTGTTGTGGCTGAGAGACCCCACCACTACTTTGACTCCACCGAGAGTGAGTCCTGCTCTATGACCTTCTCATAGCCATTGAAAAGTTGGGCTCTCAGTGCTAAGGAGGCACCTCTCTCTCATAGAGATATCTATAATACTGCTTAGCCTAAATAGCCCTCCTAAGCTCCCATGAAAAATCTATTGATGGGCCATTGTACTTGCTGATAAAATCAATGAAACCCTTCTTAGCTCGCTATGCCCTGATGACTTCCATATCTCTTGCAACCCTTAACTGCTAGATCTTTGCCTTTGCATCATGTATTTGTTCCTATAGCTTTGTGACCTAAGCATCTACTGGCCTATCCTCTTCCTCCACCTCCATCGCCTCAACGATGGGGATCTCCTTAAACCCCTCCCCCATCAAGACCCTCTCCCTCTCCTCCTCCTCCTCCTCCTGATCATGCATCTCCTCCTCCCTGTCAACCTCCCATCCATAACAATATCCTTTGCTCTAACTTCCTCCTCTTGTGTTGGTCCCTCCTCTTTGACCCACTCATCTTTGGATACCTCCTCTTGATGAGGAGCCTCTTCTTGTCTACCTATGTCTCGCCTCAGTGGACAAGGTGGACGTGGTGGTATTTTGTCTCTGCCTCCTCCCCCTCCTCCATCATCTCCTTGTCCTCTCCTTTACCTCCTCGGCCTCCATCCTCTCCTCGGCCTTGGCCTTGAAGCCCTCTCCTTGGCCCCCTCCTGTGCCTCTCTACTGGTGCCAACTGATTAGGATCTATAAGTGGTATGGGCCTATGCTAGGCCCACCATGCATCATACTTTGGGATAGTACCTACGTCTACCAAATTTGGCCCTACCCCCACTATAATGGTTGCAACCTATCAATATGCTTCTCTACTGTAGTGACAAGAATCATCACCCCCCATGGTTGGATCTCTTTTCTCAACTAAGCAAACTCTGCAGTGCCCACCAATAACCCTTGTTGCTTGTCGAATTGTCAGTGAACTCGTTCTGGAAAATATCACTTTATAATGTGCTAGCTCTGTACACTCTGGCCAATCAAATATCGAGTCTAGCGGTAATAAGGCAAATGATCATCATCATCCACGAATAGGGTCCCATCCCTGTATGGTCTCCATATGAATGAATCCAATATGTTAATGGCATGTCTCCAATAGCCAACATCACCAACATGTGTCTGTGTCATTATGCCTTCATAAATGAAAACATATGGCAAGCTTGCTCCTAGTTGTCTCTGTACTGGTGCTCAGAACACTACAATGTGCTCCTAGGCCCACACCATCAAGAGAGTAGACCCACAACTAATTCTCTATGCTGCCTGATATGCCACATCATGAATCTAAAATTATAGCATCGCCAACATGCATGGCCCCCAAGCATACATCACACTTGGGTGAGCATCTAGACTAGCATCTCACCCCAATCGACTAGAAACCCATGTCCCCACCGATCAAGGCACATGACTCCACCAATAACACTACACAATACAACAATAAAGAGATCATATCTCTCTACGTGCACGCCAAAATGAATCTCGTACTCCTCTACTCCCAACTCAACAATATCATCATGATCGAAAGTAGCCACAACCACAACATATCCCCACTCTAGGTCATAAGACACACATTGCTTGCAGATTAGAAGTCTAAGGATCCAATACACATCCTCCAAAGTCATCATGGCATCTCTTGTTAGCAAATGAAATGAGCTAGTCTCTGAGTGCCATCGCACAACCAATACAGTCAGTTAACCCTTGCTAGCCCAAATTGCAAGCATGAAAGTGACATACTATAATCCCAAGGAAAGCAATTGATCTCTCTAGTCATCCTCTAGGCGCTCTTGTAGTTTGAAAGATGAAGGCCACCTCTCTCGAGTACAAATCAAGTCTAGTGCAATTTGTGATCACAAGAAAGCACATTATGTCAATATTAAAGCCTAAGTCAACTTATTTGAACTTGGTCACAGAGAAACATTTACCTAAATTGGGGCAAAAATTTAAATAGGAAAATGCATCGCACTATCTAGCATATGTGTTTCAAAATTCAATTGTATCGCAAAATCCACACATGCGGTGCACTTTTGCAATTGAGTTGAAAACCTTATCAAATGTGGCCTTCTAGTCAAATGCATCATTCAAGCTTGCAATTGCATCTCAAATTTGCACATGCGGCTCAAAACCTCACATGCGTCACTAAACCCTATAGTTGCATCATAAAATTCATTTGTGTCATGAAAAACCAGTTGCAGCTAAATCCTATGTACTTGTGTCGCACCAAGAAAATGCAGTGAACTGCATTCACTTGCGGTGCACGCGATAACAAATTCAGCGAATTGGGTTTGTTGCATCTATTTGCCCCCTTTTGGAGCCCTAAATCTACCAAAAATTGAAAAAAATTACAAAGCAAGGTTGGCGTACTTACCGTGTCCCCCGAGCCCTTTGGTCATCTATATGTCCTGACTCGATATCTGCGGTGTGTAGCATGTGGTATCGGCGACATCTTAGCAACAACTCTACAACAGGTTTCTTCTCACTCACTATTCACTTAAGGTTAAATTGCACAAATGACTATTTGTAAAAACCAAATCACATTTATACCTTTCCAAAATGGGAAATTTACCTCCTTTTTCACTGATCATGTCAAATGTTGAACCCAAACCCTAATTTGAGCTTCCTGGAGGCCTAAAAAAGAAACCTTTTACTATTAGTGCACAAAATTGGCTTGTCATAAAACTTTTCCACATTTTTCAAAATTTGCAAACAATTTTCTGAGGGTGCATGGGTCTATACCGCCTTTGTCGAGGCAAGTTGGGGCATGTTCTCAATCAAAATTTCTTAACTATTCTTTGACACAATGCTCAAAATCACATCATGTCAAAGAGGGGCAAAATGTAGACACTAAAAAATGTCTTGGTTTGCAAACGACATTTTTTCACATCAATCTCTCTTCTTCCCCGTATAATTAAATAATTAAATAATTTAATTATTGTTTTAGTCACATTCCTCTATTAATTAAATAATTTTAATTATTTAATTAATTCATTTCCTTTTCTTTATTCTTCTTTGATTAATTAAATAAATTAAATACTTATTTAATTACATTGCTAATATCCTTTTCTCTTTATAATTGAATAAATCCTCACTTATTTAATTATTTACCTTTTACTATTCGTCTATATTTAAATAATTATTTTAATTAGTTGGCTATTAATTTAACCTCTTCTCTCCACTATTAAATAATTAATCTAATTTAATTATTTAATATCTCTTATTCCATTTTCTCCATATTTAATTAAATGGTTGAATGATAATAATTTTAATTAAATGCCATTTTCCCTCTTTCTCCATAAATGAATAATCATTTTTGATTATTTATTTCTCCACATCCTCTCCCAAATTAAATAATATGATTTAATTACCAAGATTCTTTTCTCCAATTAAAAAATATTATTTGATGCCTCCACTCTCCCTCCACTTCCTCTTTTTAATTTCAACCTTGATTCCCTTTGATCTTCTTTCAATCTTGACTGTCTATCCTTCGCCATCCCTAACCCTACCACTACGTGGTGCATGAAACCTCAACCGTTGATCTTGACATCTTCTAAACTTTTGATCTTGACCATCCGTTTGAGAAGCTTTTATATAAAAGAAGGTTGTCTCCCTCATTCCAACCTTACAACCACTATCTCCAAAGTTCTTGCTACCATTTTACTATCACTTGTAGGTATTCAAACACTTCAAAATTTGAGGGAAAACTTACACATTGAGAAAAATGGAGGAGATGCAAGGAAGATGAACCAACTTCAACATGGGGAGTTTAGCTTAGTTTTGTTATTCATTTTCTTTTCATGTTGATTGTGCTTTATTGTTTGGATTGGGATTATTAGGTTAGATTTTAGGTAGTTGTGGTTGCTATCATTGATCTTATCCTTTTCGTTTTGAATTTTAACCCTTCCTACACATACATAGATTACTCAAAAGCTAGGAAATAACTAGTTCACAAGAACAAGCATATCATGCATTCAAACAACCTTTCCAAACAAAGGAATTATAATAAAAAAACCTTTCAAACATAAGAAAATGAAGAATAAAAATTACATGCCTAGATATAAGTTACAACTTGATAATTATGTTGCCTTCCAACCTTAATCTTCACCTTCACGAACACTACTTCTCTAAAGAACAACTAACTTCCACCCACTAGCCTCTCACAAATTCTCTTAGCAATACAATTGCATAATAAAAAAGTAGCTCACTAACTCTCAAGCTCTCTAATTTACTTGCATAGAAAATATAGCAAAATAACGAAGGAGAAATCAAAATGAGAAGAGTAACAAATGATAGGAAGATCACCTCTATATATACTAAAATTTGAGCAACCAAATGCTACAAACTAGCTAGCAATTCTGCCACCATCCTACTCACATGCAACGACTCAACTGATTAACTCACAAATTTGCAACACATAATAAACCATATTCTTCTAATGGTCGAGTTGACCTCTTTATGAGAGACAACATGTCTCTTTTACTAAGTCAAAGGACGAAAAAGACAAGCTATAGGTTTCCTAATCAGTTTGCAAGTCGAATACCCTCTCATGTTTTTTCCAACACTTTATTGACTGATTTTAACATTTATCCAAATGATGTATCTATACATAGTTCTGGTTTTAGACTTCTTATTTGCTTCACACACTTCAAACTTGACACCAAATATTCATAACTTAGTGCCCCAAAGAATAACACTTGCCAAGACTTATTCATATTTGTTAAAATCTGCATTTAATCTCATTGCAACGTATAAACTATCTTCCTCCTTTCACGTGTGGTAAATAAGTTTGCATTTGACTTAGTCTTCACTTGCTTTATGCACAGTTTTAACCACAACAATATAAACACTACAACACTATACTTATGCACTTTACTTCATTATATTCATTTACATTTAAATGTGTTAACATCAATGTTAACTTATGCGCTTTCCATAATACATATGCAAAACTTTATATTATGCGCTATGATAGATACCATGTGCTATCAATATATATATGTAAACCACATATTATATATATGTATATATATTAGTATATATATGTATAATCACATTCACATGATTATTAAAATACATCTATTGCCAATAGATATAAGTATATATTAAATAATCATATATATATACATATATACGTATATTAGTATATACATTTCTTCAAATGTACTATATAAATACATATATATGTATATATATCATTTTTTTTTTTTATCAGTAAAAGTTGATATTTTATTAATAAGAAAGGAAATTTACAATATAGCTTTAAGAAGAAAACCCCCCGGGCTTTACAACGAACATAAACCATTAAAAAAGCTCCCCTGAGCACATATAGACATTGAAGCCCATTAAACCCTTACATCAAAAAAAGGAAGTTAATCATGCTCTGTGTTGTCCTCGTCTCCATGGCACCGCCCATCCTGTTGATTTCCAGTGAGAACCGCAACCAGCTAACACCAACAAAAAGCACCATCGCGTCAAACCCAAAAAACCATTTCGAGCGCCACCTGAAGCCTGAAGATATCCAATCTGTTCACAATTCATCGCCCTCCGCTAGCACCGGTCAGCGCCAAAATCCACGCTTCTATCACTCCATAGCTTTAACTCCCATTTTTAACCCCATTAACAAAAAACCTTCGAAGCTTTTTCCTTATACCACACTTCCAGAAGCACTCCCACCCCGACGACGACTCCTTCTCAAACCCCGCTTCTTTCGAGGAAACTGACATGGCACCCTTACGTTCACTTGGCGCAATGCCACAATCAGACAATGAAGCTCTGTTTTCAGCTTTTCCCAAGCCGCCGAAACTGTTTGTTTATACACCTCTTTATCCGTTCGCCGTCTCCACCTGATAAACGGTATCAAGCCTTCTTCAGTGGCCTCGTCCATATCTTCAATTCCTTCCGAGACATCGAAACCCACCCCTGGAACAGCCCACTCCATGAATGATTCCAATTTTCCTAATAACGCTCCATCAAAAAGCTTGAGCAATACCCATTTGGTTTCCTTAACATCCTCACCCAGCTCCATTGCCCACGCAAAAACCATAGAAGCTATATCAGTATTTAGGCGACCCCTATGCGACGCTTCCATGAAATGTGGACCTAAAACCCCAACCACCGCTTCCACTACCTCAATTCGGTGAACTTTGAGCACCTGTTTCAAACGTTTCATTGTGGGAGGTCCAAAAAATCCCCTCTGCTGCAATTTTGTAGAAAATCCCCACATTGCCTCCATCTGTAGACAACTCGCACCAGACCGCCGCAATAACTCTTTGAAAATTATGAATCCAATCTTTCGATTTAACTCCATTTAACAATTGGACAACTTGCAAATCAATACCTGGTACTTCCGCCGGCTGCATATATATATCATATATTATAATATATTATATATACACCATTATTTCTATTATCAAATACAAACACATATATGCATGTACTCTTCGATTGATGTTTATACATGAAGTATGTGTATATATATACATGGTGCTTATATCCAATCGATACTCCCAAACATATGGGTTACCCTTTCATGAGCATGCGTAGGTATGTCTACCTACGTATACTCATGCATGCATATACTCAAATTTATGAGTTATCATGGACATGCACATATATACATATATACATTTTATGTATATACTTCTTAGACCAACATATTTCATAAGAACACACAAGAAGAACTCTCACCTGATATAAAGACTCAATCATATAACCCTAGTCAAAATACTCATAGAACAAGATCATAATACAAAGCATCCATAATCAAGATAGAAGGTTACTTAGCAATCACCCAAACTAACTTGACTCAACTTAGACCAACTAGGGTGTGAGTGTGTGCATGCTTAACTAGGTTCATCAAGGTTACTAGACCAAGTTCTTCTCCTGTGTGATACTTCCCCTCTCTTCTAGAGGTTTGAGCCTATTCCTACATCCAACTTGGTACATCATAACAGTAGTTAGCTGATACCAATACAATAATATGCATCATATATTTCATTGTCAGAATCATTATATAATATAAACTTGAATTAAACATTCATTCATCATATTCCAGCAAGATTCATATGTAAAACACAATCATAACTAGCATACATATATTAAATATTAATATATATAAAATACGCTGAGAGTTATCCTTCTGGAGGCACCTATTTTCGTCATTTTTTCTCTAATCAAAACTCTGATCCTAACCCTAATTGAATGCTATTTTAAATTGTAACCATTTTTTTTGCTTTCAGATTACCACTTCATATTTATCTTCCCAAAAATAATATTTAAGTTTTATTGAAAATATTTAAAAAATTTAAAAAGCAGAATCTCAAACAAAACTGACAGCTTTCATAAAAAGAAAATTGTTTTTAAATTCATTTTAAGATGTTAACAATAATGATTGCGTTAGAAGATAAGATTTAAGAGTGGATATGGATTTGTTGATCATATAGTGTTGTATTCTATAGTGCATGTCATTTGAACCTCAATTTCTAGCAGAAGAGTTTTCCCTTACACATTGCTTTTTGATGGATGCCATTGTAATGCGCCTCTCGATATATATATATATATTAAGGGACTTTTAACCCATCAAGATAAAAGTAAATAGGTAATAACACAACGAGGTGTAACAAAAACAATCCATACACAATTATTAGGACAAAAAAAAAGAGTCTTGACTACATCTACTCTCATTATAATGAGTTCAGGGATGCAAATTTTAAGATAACCTTTCAATATGTTCTTTTTATTACCACATTCATACTATATGCTTTAAAAAAAAAATCTAACATAATATATTTACAATTGCATAGTCTACAAATGCATGCTTGACAATCATATATCAATACATCGAAAGATTTTTCCATGTTCTCAATATTATATTTTCTTAACACAAACTTCCTATTTTCTATAATATATACCACTAACTTCTTGTTTAAATGTGTAGAAACCAAAGAAATGAACAAGCAAAAACCTCAATTCAAGATTGTTTGATTGAAGCAAAAGAAATTATTGATGGCAAATAAAAAAATGATTAATATTCAAATATGTAAAACAAATATTTTTCAAATGTTGTAGACAATATCATATATACTTTAAAACTGTATTTTAAAATTATATACATAAATAAAAATTTAAAATTATAAAATAAATGATTGTATCTTTATATACATATATAAAACATCAAATTATACCTATTCTTTATTATTTTCTACCCAAATAACCAATGCACCTCTTTATGATAGTTGTTGTATCTTTATATACACTTATCAGATTGTACTCTTTATTTTCTGCACCTTCTTATGATAGTTATAACCAGGGCTTAAATTTGACGGTCGACCCTGCCTGTCAAGCAATTTTTTTGTGACGGTCATTTATTTGAAGTTGTCTTTCAAATATTAAAGGTTATCTATTTTAAGAAAAATATATGTAGATTGAAAAAACATATATAGAAATAATTACATAGAAATTTTGACAATTTAACTAAAATTTTGCCTTTCAAGTGATACAATCTTCCTAAAATTTTAATTGTATTTTACGACTAAAATGACTAAATACGGTCATACGACCATCAAATTTAAGCCCTGGTTATAATATCAACAAACTCAACCCTTACGGGCTGGGCTTTAGTTTTTCCGTTTCCCATTATATTTAGCCCCTTCCATTGCCAAACCCCGCTAAATTTAGCGGCGGTCGCCATATTCCGATAGAAAACACAATATTTGCAGGCAATAAGCTTTCGACTCGAAAATGACAGCTTCGGGATGAAGATTTCAGAGTTTTGTTGGAGACTTTCAAATGTAAGATTTCAACAAGATCGAGACAGATCACATTAGATTTCATGTAGATATCAATAGATAGAAATCTCCTTTGTAATATGAAATGTGGGAGCTGATATTCAGCTAAAACATGGCAGAAAAATCATGTAAAACCCTCGTTAGAGGCCTACAAACCCTCTGGATGCACACCAGTATCACAAACAAGCACACCCATTACCTTCTTCAATACGGAAATCAATACCCATTGCATTTACACTCACGGTCATATGGAAATCTGGGGCCAAATTATACTAAACCCTTAATTCGAAGAACTGTGGAGGTTCATTGTCCCTCAGCCCCCTTGCAAAAAAAATTCCCTCAAAATGATCGTAGGCTGTTGTCTACAGAGACCTTGACAGAAAAATGGAAATCTGCGGCAATGAAGCTGAAGCAGACATTAAAAAAGAACACATCAGCAGCGAATTCTAATCTTGGCACTGCTACTCAGAAGATTCAGGTTCCTAAGGGGCTGTATGACAAACCACTTAATGCTGTTAAGGCTAGTTTTGATAGATACAGAGAAGCTGTGGGACTTCAGGTAGAGGCATTCTGGAAGAGGAATTATTGGGTGTTGGTAGGGGCCGTGGGGGTTGCTCTATGTTTTGTTCTGTGGAGACTTATGTTTGGAATTGCAAGCACTTTTGTGGAGCTGTCTGAGGGAATGGCGAAGTATGGTTTCCTTGCTCTTGCAACTGCAATGGTGGCCTTTGGGGTATGTAATTTTCACATTTCAGCTCTTAGTTTGATTGACATTTTATGCATTTTTCCTTAATAATATGAATTTATTTTAATTAAAAAAGATCATTGATAATGCAATTACATCGAAAGCAGCCCAAAGGTGTTACACAGGAGTCCAAGAAGAGGCCCAACACTTACGTCAGGGAAAAAAAGAAATTGTTAACTGGGCCATCAATATTGCCTAAAATCAAAATAAACACAAAGACTCATGAAAAAGAAAAATTGAAACCCATGAATCACTCCTCAATCCATCCACTAGAGTTAGCAGGAGCTGGATTTGCTGGAGCTACATTGTGTATTCTGTTGCTTGTTAGGGGATTTAAAATCATATCTAATGACAATTTGTAAAGTTTGATGACTGCAAAACAAAATTTTGTTAGTGCAAAGTGTTGATGCCTGGATTTGTTTTGCAACAACCTGAACCATGCAGGGCATCAAGCATGGAAAGTCTATATTAATTTGTAAAGTTTGATGACTACAAAACAAAATTTTGTTAGTGCAAAGTGTTGATGCTTGGATTTGTTTTGCAACAACCTGAACCATGCAGGGCATCAAGCATGGAAAGTCTATATAGATATGAGATTGATCTGTAAGACAATCTTCAAGATTAAGAGACCAGCTCCTTATCTATTCTAGCTTAATCCTAATTTTGACAAAGCAAAAACGAGAAAATGCTGAAAGTAAATGGCTGAAAATCAAATGGGCAATATGCTAGAACAAACGTTTCCCTGTTAATCTCTCATAGTGCTTTTAACATACCTAATAATAGTATCCAGAAACTAAATTAGAGCATGATCACAAAAATGAAATAGACAATTTATCCATGAACTTTCAGAATTAGGATAACGAGAATTTCAACTTCGTATATTGAATATATCAAATTAGTTGCATTGATACATATGATGAAAAGCCAATAAATTCTTGGACACATAAATTATTAAATAGAGATTCTTCTAGATCTTAAAAATGAGGAAACTGAAAAATAAAATTGTACACAAGGCTCGCGAGCTTGAATTTATAAAGCCAAATCTGATTACAAATGATTGCAAGGCTCCTTATTTATAGAAAATATACTCTTAACAACTAATTGAAATTCTCCCCAAAACATCCGAGGCACCAACCCTAGGCAGTTGAAGAATTTCCTTTGACTGTTGCCTGGCAAAGCGAGGGAGAAGGCATGAATTCTCACTTGATTTGGTCTCTCTACAACTGCATTTGGTTAGGATGGTATGGGAAGGTGTAATGTCTCCCAATCAGAAACATGCAATCTTTTATTTTCTGATTTTTCTTGAAAGGAAATGAAACCAAACAGCAAGTACAAATTCTGATTACACTTTTCAGAATGCTTAAATTGCTGGTGTCAATCCACAATTGCAATAAACAACATCAGACCTTGCTAATTTATGTCATAAAACTCTAGAATGTTAGGTAAAGCCAATTTTGAATTAGGACAGCCAAATAATCTTCCAATATGATTTATGAACAGTATAGCCACTGAAAATTTGTTACAACAATGAATGAGGATGCTGGGAAGTAAAAAATCAGAATTTGATAATTTATAAAATGTTTTTGCACTCACAGAATGCTGTACCCTGCTGCTGCTGGAAAGCTGTAAGTCAGATCTAGAGCAGACCTTGCAATGTTTGTAAATGGCAAATAAAGGTTGGTGACTGAGGTATTAATGGTACAGTTGCTGCTTGGAGGTGTATGGATGGCCGTACAGTATTGGAAAAAGGCTGTAATCAGCTGGAAAAAATGCAGATCTGCTGTAAATAGCTCTGAAACAGTAGTATATTATCCAATGTATTCCCCAATGGTGGCGCTAGGCTAGAACAACAATTTATTGTCAACTTTACCCTTTCAAAGGATGGCACTAGGCTGGAAACATGTAGATTTGCTGATGACAAAGTGTGGAACCACAACTAATGTTGCTAGACCTGCCCTCTGGCTCTAAATGTGTTGCCCTAATATATATGGCTGTAGATGTGGATTGCAGTGAAGAATATGCCTGGAAACATATGCCAAATGCCCAAATCTGATTGATTTCCTCCTAGAAATGATGGCGCTTCACTCCAATAGGCTGGTCGCTTATGTTGGATGACTGAAATAATGTAACCAGTAGCTGGTATGACTGATCTAATACCCAGAATGACTAAATTTCTCTCTCTCAATGTGGTGCTCAGCTAGGGTTGACTGAAACAACTCAGATCCAGCTCTATATGATGCTAAAAAATTCACCAAAAAAACTGAAAATCAATATAGGAATCTTCAAACATGATATGGCAACAAAATACTGAAATTTGCTTGCAAATCCAAGTCAACTTTTTGCTCGAATCTTAGTTGGAACCTTCAAAAACCAGCAACAACACTGTAGTGGCACACAGGGTCACTGTAGCAAACTGAAAATGTCTTCAAGTCCTCAACAAATCAGCACAATTGTGATCCCTGGATGGAATTCCCCAAGATTGGAAACAAGGGTTTTCACCCTTGATCCCAAGATTTGAAATCCAAGAGAGTTCTTTGTCCTTGTACAAAACAAGGTTTTTTGTCCTCAGATGCCCTAGATTAACAAATTGCTCAAATCTGAAATTGGATCCAAAAAGGATAACTTGAATGATGAAATGAAGTTAGGCGCCTCATTGATATACCTTTCCAAATTGGGCCCTTGGATTTAAATTTCTCTTCAAGTGTTTAAAAATATATTTTATTATAATTATAATAATAATATTAAGTTACCTTTAAAATTAGAAATTATTGGGCCCAACTTAAATAATATTATTAATTATTTTAGTCTAGAAAAAGGGACATGATAGAAGGTTTGTTATATGTCCAACTGTTGATCAAAGTTGTTAAACCCTCTTTCAAATCCTTCCACGACCAAAATCTTGTTTGTGTGCCTTATCACATTCAAAAACTGTTGCAATATTTTCTTTGTCAATCTTGGGCTGTTGGATCTGAGATGATACGGCAAATCTGACATTTCCTGCTACTTTTCCAGGAAACAGAAATACACTTTCTGCCTGGTCGGGTTGTGTGCCATGTGGCATGTTATGAGAAGTCTCCTTGGCCAAAAACTATTAACAAAATATATGTGGTCTCACCATTGACGAAGTCCTCTCAGCTTTGAATAGTAAAGTAAAATTATTGCGGGCCTGCCATGGGTGATGTGTCAACATGCTGAGACTTCTCTTTGATAACTTCTTGTTGTCAGATAGCAAACCCCTGTGTGCTGTTAGATTAAAGGTAATCAATGGTCAAGGTTTCTCCATTCCTCCAAAGGCATTCAAAATGCTTAGCAGTGAGCAAGAACCAACAAAATACTAAGGCAAAAAATGAGATTTTTGCCATTGTAGTGAATATTCACTACACAGAGTAATCATATCATAATTAAATAAGTAGTTTGTAATTCTGCAGTGTGAAATCATAAAATTTGTTACATAATATTTTGTACCTTGTCAATCTGGTTAAATTTGTTCAGTTTAGGATTAGATTCATTTGGAACAAACTGTAATGGAGTACCAATTGCCATTGTAGTGAATATTCTCTACACAGAGTAATGATATCATAATTAAATAAGTAGTTTGTAATTCTGCAGCGTGAAACCATAAAATCTGATACATTGTCAATCTGGTTAAATTTGTTCAGTTTAGGATTAGATTCATTTGGAACAAACTGTAATGGAGTACCAATTGTTATGTATCTTTCTTAAAATCAATGGTGAGTCCTACCTTACACTACTTTTCCAAATGATGCATCTCTTTTATATTTATTCTTCTATGTTTTATTTGTGTGCAATGGGTTATTAACTTATTTCATATCCTTTTTCTCTCTGTGTACAACAAAATGATTTCTGATTAGATTATAATCTAGAATTTGATGCTTAGTGCTTTATTATGGGAATTGAGTATGCCCAACCACAATGACTACAGAAAGTTCATGCACTTTTTATCATCCAAGTTCATAGATAAAATTTACCAGTTTATTCAAGATTGAAATGTGTTTTCTGGTCTGCAAACCAATTTTCTCAATTCTGAGTATTTTTTATTGGTTTGTGATTTTTATTTCATATATCAAATATGATGTTAAGGGCTAGCCTACGTGCTAAAGACATCCAGCTGTTATTAGCCCGCCTGAATTGTTTCTTAAGATATGAAAGGAAGGCATGAGAGTTGGTCTCATTCTCAACTCCAATCCCATTTAGGATATTTGTTGTTACATTTAGATACTGGAAACTCTTGACATGGTCTACCTTTGTCCAAGAAATTGTGCTTCCCTTCACCATGATCAGAATGGTGATCCTCATAATTGATTCATTCTTACACTATAATCTGTGCCATCATTTTTTTATAGATAAATGAAGGTTGATAACATTTCCTTTAACCCTGCACGCAAATTGAAAAATCATAACAAGGCAGTTAAGCCAAAATAGCACCCCACTACCTGGGTCTGTTACTGTAACTGTTATAAATTTTTTAAGCTTAACTGCCTCATTCACTACCTCCTTTAGACTTTTCCTCTAATTTACTTACTCATTCTATCTCGTACATTGCTTGTCCACAAATGATATTGGACTCTCCTTTATATAGGTAGATGCAAAATGATATGTGCCTCATGAAAACTTATAATATCAGCCTAGGGAAATGTAATAAGGATCAATGCTCCCAATACTAAATGATTTGACCATTAGTGTTTTGGAATTGGATGCATCACCCTTTGTGGCATATGTGTTCAATGGTAATGTACAAACTATCTTTAACAATGCACTTTGAGTTGGGACCTTCGAATGCAATACAGTCTCTACATGACCTTTGTTAAAACTCAAGTTCAAATAAGGAGGAATTGGCACGAGATTCAAAAGTTTACTACAAGTCCAAAACAAGGTTCTAGTATACAATGCCTAGTCCAGTTTAGGTCCTCAAGTGAAAACGTGTATGTGGGTGGTTGGTCCTTGTGAAATTTGAGTGGAAAATGTGAAATGTTCTATAGAGCTTATGTTCCAAATTGCAATCAAATATAGTCAAAAGTCATTGCTGCATAATTTTACTAAATGCTGATTATGCCTACGATGACAAATATGAAAACTTGTCTAAAAGAAAACAAACAATTCCCAATGTGGTGAGATGTGGTGTCCCAAACCTGTTGCACTTTATTAGAAAACAACTAGGAAATATTGAAAATACCTGCAAAACAAACAAACATTAAAAGAATATATTTTTGATTGAGTCAAGATTGCTTTAGGCTAGGGATGCCCCTACATCAAGTGCCCAATGCATGTGAGTTGTGAGAGTATTGAATATCAAATTTTTCTGACAAAGGCTTTTTGATATTACTCTCGTTACTATTATTTAAATAAAAAACTCTTTCAAACAAGTCACATAAAAAAATAAGTCCTATGATGAGACATAGGTGCACAAAAGAACACAGCTTAATGCATAAGTTATAGACCAACATTTTTTCATTTGTATTTCAAATATGTTAAAAATGATCTTTAAAATAATATAAATGCCTGAAACGAAAATCATAGCTTTGACACATACTTTTAGTCCTACCATAAAAATTTGGTTTGTTGATGTAGGTCCATGTGATGTAATGTCCCCATTTTTGATGTCCTCTTTTGGACCAGTCTGGTTTTGACACACTTACTATTTTTAGTAAGTGCTATATTTAGTAATTGGTCTGACAAGCATAGCAATGTAGGGTTTCCTGTTCAGGCAACGAGTCGAGGTTGTCCGATGAGCTTTAATGTCTTGTGCCAATACCTTTTGTGGGGTTTATCGGTGTTTCGGGCATGACTTTCCTTTTTTAGCAGGTCCAATATGGTGCTCACTATCTACAGTGAGTCTTGGTGGCAATATTAGTATTTTCGGCACATATCAATATTTCTCCAGTTTGAGTTTTTGGGATGTCTATTTTTAGTACTTACTAAAATTAGTAAGTCTACTTCGGGTGGTTGGACCTGGTCAGGCTCATCACAGCTGCACTAAGTCAGTTGGTATAAAGTTACTAAGGCTAAATCATTTTAATATTTGATTTATGCTTCGAAAAAGGTTTATTATAAAGTAACTTTATAATTTAACGTTGAGGGTCAAAAGGGGTCATAAAAAGGACCTTGAATGCCTAATGATATAAATTGAAGTTGTTTTTAAAATTTATATCATTTAAAATGCTTCCTTGAACTTGGGCGCCTAAGCTAAGATGAAGGTAAATATTAAAAATAAATTTAAATCAAAGGCAAATGAGAAGTGGCGTGGGTTTTAGGGTGGAGATGGTCGCCCTAATCTGGAGACTCTTTTAAAAGCTCATTTTGAAGTTCATTTTCTTCATGGTTGAGTTTGACGACATACAAGGATGCTGCTGGTTTGCAACCAGGAGGTTAGAGAACGAGATTGAGGACGAAAACCCTCAAATTCTAAGGCTAGTTTCGGCAATGAAAGACTTGCTCAAGCTGGCGAATGGTGGTTTCATTTCAGGAATCACATCTGGGCAAAAAAGATGAAGATTTTCCAGTTTCTTTGAGTAGTTTCAGTGGTTTTGGTGTGGATTGCTTAGTTTTCAGTTTGGAGTGGATTTCTTGATGATTTTGGAGTGTTCTAAATCAATTTCTGGGCATTGATATTCTGGACCTGAACTCACCTTTTCACTCATATCTCAGAGAGGGCTCAAAAAATCGAAATGGGTATTGCAGCAATGTGACTCTACTCTTGGCGATTCTAAAGAGCATTAGAATGTAATTTTTAAGTGAGATTTGGATTTTCTAGAGCCAATCAAACTTTTGCCTGGGGATGCCACTTCTGGGTGTTTGTTTTCATTCTGGTCGGCCCCTTCAGGAGTTGGGTTTCAGTCAACTGAAGTCTTGTTGAGGGACGCCTCATCCTTGCCTAGCATCGAGTCTGTTCTCTCTTCTTGAGTGGTGGTTGTATGCCTTTGGTGGAGTTAGGTTCTGCCGACAAAGCTTCATTAACAGTTTGCAGTTCGCTGGTCTGAAAGTCTTCTATAATCCTGGTAAATGATTGTAAACTGCACATTACATGTTATTGGTAATCTGATTATTGAAGGGTTGAATGTTATCTTTCAAGCAAGTTTTCTGTAGTTTTCCTTGCAATCTGTTGTTATTCTTTGGGCATGATTATATCATGTTTGGCATGAGAAAAGCATAAACAAACAAACACAGCAAACATAAACCTTCTATCATGAATGGCATGTGAGAGACTCAAACAAACAAATCAGAAACAAAACTCAGAACCTTTCTTGCAGCAGTTGGAGAAAATCAGAAAAAAAATATTGGGGGTCGTTTATTACATGTGAGCACAGTGAATCTGCTCCCCTGCACCTGCCAACATAGGCTGCCCAACAATTGGGTCCTCTCCCTTAATAGATGTTTCTTCTGTTCATTTTGATGCCTATTTAGTGGGTTTTTAATGGAATGATAGATATCCTCTTGGTGAAAGTGTTAAAACATATTTTGGTTTCTTTCTTTCCTTATAGGCGCAACTTTGTTACTGGAGATGAGTTATGTCTTTCATCTTTCCATTTCCTAAAATAAGAAATATGGTCATAATAATGCAAAGGTTTTACTATTAATGCTTTTAAGTTTGGTTCAACATTGTAAATCTAAGCAAAGTTTATATTAGGATTTGGTAAATATTTCTTGGAAATTTGAAATTTGAAGAATTAAGAGAAGAGTTAAAAATTAGATAGTTGTATAAAATTAGTCTATAAAGCTTTCCCCAATTTTAGCTA
>VDFB02285332.1:0-20309 GCA_007258455.2 Sequoia sempervirens
GATTAGCTTGCACAGAGGCTCGCTTTTTCATGCTTTATTTTTCCAAGGCATCACATTTCAGAAGAAGGGGGTCATCTTTCTCAAATTCCATCAATTTGGGTATGCTAGGTTTTTCATCCTCTTCAAGTTTGGAAAATTTTATATTTTCAAGAATCTACTTTTTCCACACTTATCGAGAAAACCTCCGTTTTCTCAAAATCTAATAATCTGGGTCTATTCAGTATGAAATTGTTTACAAAACCCAGATCCTAGTTTTTCATCTATTTTTTGAAGCTCTGCATGTTGAGGAAAGATCAACTTTTTCAAAAAACTGACAATTTGGGTTGCTTCAGAGTATAGTTATCTTCAAAACCCATATCTTAGTTTTCCAGCTTTTTTGGGCCAAAAATTGAACATCTTGCATGTTCTTGAAAAAATCAATTTTTCTAGTTTTCATCGATCTGGATCTCTTTAGAGACATTCTCTACAAAACCTAGACCTCTGTTTTTTTTCGAGAATCTGTTTTTTCAAGAAAATTTAACAACTTGTTTTCAATAGTTTGCACAAAACTTTTTTGAACATAGGCATGTTCACAGTCAAAATTCAAGATTTTCATTGTACAATATTCTTCTATTGAAAAATCAGGATACGTGTCAGAAGTATAAAAGCTACAGAAGAAACAAAGAGATGTCAGAAGATGATCACACACAAGGAAAAAAGATATGTTGAAGCAAGATGATATATTTACAAAAGGTTATCACTCCAATTGCAGAGCTGCCAAAATTAGCAAGATTTGATAAAGCCGTTGAAGAAGTCAAAGATTTTCTAAGTTCGATTGTAGAAGCTGAGGAAAACCTGGAAAAGCAAAATATTGCCTTAGTATCAATGCTCCTAACAAAGAGGCAGTTTCTAGCTTTCTGGGGGATTTAGTTTCCCAAAATACCAATGGATGAGTTATCTTATCAAGACAGCAAAGATCTCCAAAGATAGATTTAAAGCAGCGGTTAACTCGATGCTTTTTTTGAGTTTTCCTGCTATTCTTGTCTCATGCTTATCTATTCTTTGTGAGAGAGAAAAAAATCAAGTTGCAATAGTTAGCACTTTCCCTGTTTTTTGCTTTTAATAAGTGGTTAGATAGTTATCTTGTTTTAGTTGTAGAAATAAAGCTTGCATGTTGGCAAGTCTTATTGTAAAAGCAAGGAGATTTTAGGGTTCCCTACTCCTTCGCTTGTGTATAAATAAGGGCAGCCTTGCCCATTTTTCTTTTACCGTTATTGTGATAGCAAATTGCTGAGCCTACTTTGCCTGCAAGTTGTTATTCAATGTCTGTTCACTTAGTGTAAGAGCAAACTTGCATGTCTTCCTTTTGTTGCAAAATATTGTTCAGTTTATGTGTTTTGTGTCAAGTGTATTCTGGTTGATCGCTAAACTATAAGCCTGTTATTGCTACAAATCTACTATCCCAGAAGTGTAATCATTGTTATTTGAAATTTGAGAAAGGAAATCTTATGCCTGCTTTGCTTCTTTGATCTACCATCTCAAGTTTTAGTTTTATGTGTTCTGCTTACATGATCTTTATTTCAGCTTGCATCAAATAGTACAATGAGTCTTCAAATGTACGTTGGGAGGAAGTTTGTTTAACTATCTATGTCGAGATCATTCCTTGTTTACTTTTAACTCTCAAGCTCTGAGTCTACTTGAGTTGTTAAAAGTGTCATTAGAGTAGGCTTAGTCGTACTTGAAATTCAAAAAGAGAAAATCTCAGCTACAGTGCTAGAGTTTTATAACATTGTGCTCTTAGCTGAGAACAAAATGATTGGAAAATAGTTTAGTTTACTTTCTTTAAGCATCATCAGCAAAGAGGTAACTTCCCCTCCTAATTTGAAGAGTAGTTTATTTGTGCATAGCTGTCCATTTTTAATTCGCATTCCAGAGGTGCGAATTGAAATGCCAACACTTCTCACAATGTAAACCAACTTATCCATCATTTCTTGCTGAAGTTATCAGCTGCTCTAAGATTATTTTCAATTAATTTGTGAAATTCAGTTCAGACATCTATCACATCATTCTCTTTCACTTCTTCATCATAGAATGCACAAGCTATGTAGGAAATGAAAGAATAGATCTACTTAGCATCAAACATTTTGCTTTTTTATTCTTTGAAAGCTTTCATTGCCAATTCAAGAAGCTTTTAACTTATACATCTTCGTCCATTCAAAAATGTAATTTTCTTTTGCTTGCTGTATAATCCTTGTACTAATCAGTTCCTCAATGTCTAAGGACACCATTTTAATTAGATTATAAGATCCCCTACCAAAATTTTTCCCAATTCTTTGCACTTTTCCCAATAAGCATTTTCTCAAACAGTTTGCATGAAAGTGAACATGTAAGGTTTCAGGTTGCAAATTGATAGGTTGCTGGTTTGTAATGCTTGCAAATAATATTCACATTGGCAAACTATTTAGGAACAATGCTTTCATAAGCTAAGCTCATTCACATAGCAATGGAAATTCATTAACAACAAACTGCTGCAATTAATAGCAGAGTACAAGAAATTAGGACTCAATTTCCTGATCTGAACACTAGCAGAAATTTGACACTGTATATGGTTGCAATAATCATAACCATACCGCCCAGCATATATGCAGACATCCAGCCACCTTTAATTCATTCTCCCAGCAGGTAATTTCATGCTAATCTCATATATTTTGCACCCAGATTGGAGGTTTTTTCCCAGGAATGAACAAGTAATCACCCAGCTTAACACCACATGCCTTGAACAAGGAAGATACTTGGCATCCCATTCAGTTTTAGTTGGATTGCCCAGCTATAAGGTACATGAATCCTGAATCAACCATATTAATGCAGTCGATGTGACTTCAGTGCTATCAAAGAGTCACGCCCAGCAGGTACATCTCATGCCAGCTACAAGTTTTTCGTGGTGTCAAAGATTTCAAAGGGATGATGTCTGGCTGCAACTGACCTTCACGCCCAGCAACTGCATATTTTATTATTCATTTTTATTTGACTGTCAAACTTGACCTGCTGTTTATGGAGATGCCAGCAGTAAACAACCCCTAACAGAGATCATTCCCACAAATTGCTCAGAAATTACCACAGCTAGCAATTGAGCGGATATCTGTGAATATTATTGGCATTCGTCAATGGAATTGATAAACACTTCCATTCGTACCTTTGTGAAATAATAAAGTATGGTGTTCCACATTTAGAAGAGGCCGTCCAGCAATTAAAACTCAACACCAGTTTGATGTCACTCTCCAGCCATTAAATAATAGTGGCCAGCTCTAAGTGCAAGCACTCCAAATTTGATTTTCACACCATGAATACTCAGCAAACATTAAGAAATTAATTTCATCTTTTCGCATGTAAAAACCCTTCCAAAATTGGAGATTTTATCTTACACAGATAATTCAATTTACACAATGAACCCCTGCAAAATTTATCAATTTTTCTTGCTTGGAAAGACTTCACAAATTGATTCCAAATTGGACCTACAACTTGTCCTCCAAAATTATTAATCAAGAGACTTTTGCAAATAAATTATTTCCATTCAAACCTAACAATCACCATGATAAGCACCAGCATAGACTCAGGATGAATCTATCAGCGATCAACCAGGGAGGATCTTTCACCACTGTGGATGATATTCCTCGTGAGGGTTTTCATCCTCAGGAAGTTCTTGGAGGAATTCCAACAGCATAAAACAATTTTTTTTTTTTTCATGCATAAAGAAATGAGCCCAAATATTTCATTTTTATATTTCCCCAAAACCCAATGCCACTTTTGGGAAATAATGTTACTTTATAAAATATTTCTTTTTTTTTTTTTTCCTCCACTTGGGTGCTCAGTTCAAAAAGGCTAAAGTCACTTTAACTTTTAAAATTAAATACTTAAGCATAATAAAGTTAAAACATTATAACTTAAGCATTTATTTAAAATAATCCACCTGCTTCGCTAAAGGCATTACCAAAGCGTCAGATACTGAACTGAGCATACAGAGGTGTAAATGATGCCAAGAGATGAAGTCGGTGCCAAAACAGTGACTTCCTAAAAATAGCAAGGAGCTCCAAGAACTATGGAGTTCCCTTAACAACCCAATTAGCCATCAAGAACCCATAGAATAGGCTAACGGTCAACAAAGCTAGCTAGACTCAAGAAGGGGACATTACATAGATATTCTAAAAGCTCATAAGAGGTAATATACTCCAACAGCTTGACCTCCATTTTTGAAATAGATACTCTAACTATACTGAGTTTACAGAAATCGTATAAGATTCATTGATATTGCACATACCTTGATCATATAATTAATCAATCCATAGCTAAATGACCTTACTATATGCCTATCTAATCTTACCACATACTTCGAGCATGGCTTCCTGATTCCTTTTTTGTGGAGAAATGTTGTGATAGAGCTTTTTTAATAAAGGCTTGACTAGATGGTTGATATATCTTTGCAATTCTTTGATCTAAGCCTTCAAGGTTTCCTTGTCTTCTCCATTCTTAATAATCCTTTTTTAACAATATCATAAGCAAATTACAACAATGTAGGTCACCATTGCTAGTTTTTGCTACTAGATCAGATATTGAAATCCAACGCATCTACCTCTTGCCCATGCTTTCGCCCAGGTGCAATTGCTATTTCAGTAATAATGTGTCCTACAACATTCTTCTTAAACCTTATCTGCTTCTTTGGCCTTGTAATCCTTGGTTCTTGTAATAGGGCAGAAAGAGCATTGAGATTCAATGGAGTCGATGGGACAATCTTCCTTTTCTTAGAAAGCATCATCTTGATCCATTCAAGCTTGTGTCAGCCTAAAAATTTAAATAGAGAAGTTGATGTTATTGCAAGAATGGGAGAAGGGTGAAGGGGTGATGAAAGAGATAGGTGAATTTGAAAATTGTAAAATTGTAGAAGTGTATGTTGACAAGAGGTAGATATCAAGGACTGGTAAGGAGAAAGTGTAGGCTTAGGTGATGAAGGCAATGAATTGTAAGAATAACTAGAATGAGGAAAGGAAAGTACATGTGTAGAAAAACTAATTGATTTTGGATTTAATTGCAAGGTGGGCAAGGACTTCACACTTTTCCTCATGGAAGCCTTTAGTACCTTATTCTTTGGTGGATATACTCTCTACACATTTTCCATAATCTCTATCTTATCCTCCTCATCTTGACCACTACCTCTAGCTGCCCTTGAACTTAGTCAAAATTGAACTTGAGGATCTGTTGTAGGTGCAACAACTACTATTCTATTAAGATTGTTTAGAAGTTCTTTGGCCTTGTTCTTTTCTAGCTCCTAATCCTCTATCTATAATGTTATTCCAAGGATAGTTGTAATGTCCCCATTTTCACGTTCTCTTGCTCTACAGTTAGAGATGAATTTTTGGGTTTGTGTTAGCCTTGTTAGAGGGGTAATTTGATGTTACCAGTGACCTCAGATGGTTTAGAGGAGTTCTATGATGCTTTTGGATGTTATTTCCAGCTTTCGGTTTTGGTTCCAAGATTCATGGAGGGAGCATCTATTTATAGTAAGTCACCCGGTGAGGTCCATTCATCATCTTTCATCATCGAGATCACTCCTACATAGCCAGTTTTTTATTCCGATGCTTTTCGACCATTTCTGTAATTTGGATGTATTAATGAGTTATATTTAATTAATTTCTCTAAGGTTGTTATTTTTAAAAAAAAATTTAAGGAGGCACCTTAGTGTTATAGCTCATTGGAACCCGAATGAAAAGTTTTAAAGGTTGGGATGTTGAAAAGTGACTTTCAATGCCGAAAATGTATTAAAAATGAAATAAATCACTTTTGGGAGTTAAAAGGGGTGATAAATTAATAAAATGATTTTTAAAGGAGTTTTTAGAAAGTTCCCTAAAAAGCATATAAAAAGGGGAATTGTGAGCCCAATTGGTATGTTTAGTTTATTCTATTTATCTAATTGAAACCCTTGTGGTTCTAGAGATTGAACCCGGTTCATCTCAACCTCTGGAGAATGAAAACCCTCTGGGGAAGATCAATTTCCGTGGTGAAAGATTCCTCCCTAGCTGGTAATTGGCGGATTCATTCTGGATTCACATCTGCACTTCAATGATTGATTGTTTGATTTGAGGAGATTTGTGAAGTCTCCTTTGGAGACAAATTCTAGTGGAAGGTTTGGAGTTTCTAGTGATTATATTTTGATATCCTTACTTATAGCTATTTAGGGTTTTGGCATTACATATCAGCAGTTACATTGTTTATTTGAAGTGACTACATCTCTGAAGGCTATGTCTAGGTTTGAGGTAGGGTTTGTGGAGCAAACCCTTGCTCTTGGCATCTAGATTCTTATCTTTGGCTTTTGATTCTTTAGGTCACTAAAGGAGGCACCATAGCCTTTTTAGTCGTGTAGAGGAGAGCATTCATTCAAGGAGATAAGGACATGCGAGCAATGTTTGTGCTTGTGACTTTGGGGTCGAGGCTTAGCACCTTCAGCACTCAACATTTAGACTTTACTATCATATAAACCCTGCGCCCCTTTTCCCAACGTCATTGTGCTCATACTATATCTGCAGCTCTCATGGATGCTGTGAGGGAGGATGAATAGGTGTCGCAGGACTGTGTCATGTCCCTAAAATTGTAACACTAAGATAACAAAAACATATTTAAAATATTAACTACTAGATATCATTATAATTATAATCATCAAAGATAATGTTATAATTATAATTATTATATCATAAATATTAAAATATTAATACTAGCAATTTAAATATTATAATCATAATGATAAATAGATATTAAAAATATATAAAACACAAACATAAAATAATATAATAATTATCAAATATAAATTATAAATATTAAACAGGGACATTACATTGAGTTCCAAATTCAAATGTATTTTTCTTTAATACAAATAATTCCACATCTGATGGGAAGATATTGAAGGGCTTGATAGACTTCGTTGACTGGATAGACAACAATGAATGAATCTTTAGGGTAAGACAAATACCACCTGTAGACAGATAGTGCAATTATAGGGAAAGAAGGTCAGGGTGGCAGAACAATCAGGAAAGTCTGATGAGGATTCAATGAGGCCCGATGATTATTTCACTTCCCTATACATATGCCAACCACCATTTGCTATCTCTATGGACATTGCAATTAATTAAAGGAACCATTTACCCTCTGTCGTTTGGTGATTACAAAATAGTCAAAGCACCTTCAAACATTGGGTTATCAGGCTCCTCTATCCATTGTTATTGTCGTGGCACAATTGGGAACCATTGCGGCTTACTTCCATTGTACCTTTCATTCAGTGATACATTCCTGGCGGATTTCGTATGATGCTAGGCACTCATCTTTATCAACTTCTCTCCGGAACATGCTGTTGGAAATCCCAGTTGGCGATAGCATAGGTGAAGTGGAGTTTCATAAGACCAAATACTTGCTCGAGACATTCCTGAATGTGAAGACATTAATAAACTATCGCGGGAGATACAATCATGTCGATTAGGCATTGAATTATTTAATCAACCACTTCCTTGATATATTGGTAAATATAGAAGACAAAATCATACCAAATACACCGATTTAAATAAGGAAGAATAAATTAAGTTTAATGGAAGTGATTCATATAACTCATGAAAGCCAACACTAATAAAAATAAAATCTATCAATTAAAGGCAGCGATAGCTTTTACAAAAGGACACATCCATTAAAAGGAAAGAAAACACATCCTCCACAAAAAGACACATCCTTTGGCAAGATATAAATAAAGGTTGGAAATGGAATCAATTAGCATATAACAGTTTGGGAGATATATAAATTTCAGAACTGCAGGTCTAAGTGCTCTAAGAAACCATGACCATCTAGATAAGGGATGCATATATAACAAGTAACATTCAGATATTCAACCACCATTGAATTGCATTGCTTAAGAAGACCATATCAGAAATAACGAACTAGATAGGCCATCACTCATTCCATTTATATAGGTGCATAAAGACAGATAGATAAATCGGAAACTGCTCCTATTCATGGCGTGTGTTCTGCACTCTTAATATCAATATAATTTGCAGGTTGCATATATCTACCAGAATTAATATCGGAGATTCACTCCTCTCTATCCATTTATCAATTATTAATTTATTATTATCAATAAATATAAAACTAATAATCAGGTTAAGGCAATCTGAAGGTTACCATTTAGAGCTACCATTAAAACTATTTATTCTAGGCCCATTGGAGAATTTCATTTTAAGAGATTAAAGCGAATCTAAGATTATATCGCTAAGGGGACATTACAGACTGCTATTCATTGTAGCAGCCTTTGCAGGGGTCCAATGCTGATTATTGCAGCTAATATCAGGGTTGCTGCTCACAAAAAGGATCACGTGGATGTCTAAAGGAACTGCACATCTGTATTGCAGTCCTTAACAAGTCACTCATCCTGAAGTGGTTGCAGTAGGTATTTTGATAGCTGTGTTCGTACTGTCGCAGCTAATATCTCTGTTTGCAACCTTTCATCAGCAAAGTGAAGATTATAGCAATGCCAGGTCAGGGGTGCACCATGAATATATTATCAAATTAATTTTGAAATGTGTGTAATGATCTGTTGCTTCAGGTTTGCATGTAATCAATATCTGTGTCATGCTGTATAACAGTTCACATAATGCAATGTAATGGACAAATCTGTAAGACAAATTTGTTTCAATGTGGAGTTAATTGCATTAAGAAATTAATTTTCTTTAAGACTCTTTTGGAGCTATCAATATTCAGTTTCAGGGTAACTGTTTGACATAATGTTTACATTGTCAAACTGAGTAAATCACAAAAATTTCGGTGCATTCCAAGTGGGGATTTTACAATAGCTAATGCTTATATCCACTATTCTTCAAGTTCTATCACTTATTGATGAATTTTCGTCAATTGACCAATCCATTATTGACAAGGCTTGCTAAGCAACTTGCCTTGTTGCATATGATGGAGATTCCAAATCGTCCTCGGCATTTGAAATGAATTGCAACATAAGTATTGAAATCTACTAGTTGTTTGAGTGTGATAAAACAATAATCATGCCTTTTATCCTCAAACTCATATCTACGATCAGCCTAGTAGTACTAATATTTTATACATGTTCATACTTCTTGCACATCCTCTCAAACATGACTCCTTTAGGATCATGTCCTTTTCTTGTTAAAGGGATTCAAATAAAGTGTGGCTAATTCTTCATTCATGTACCTAGCATCAATACTTGTAGAAGTTTCTATATTCCCAATTTAAGTAGAAACATGCAACTAGCACTATGTTATTTGGTACTCTGGGTTGTATCTATTCTAAATAGGTTCAAGCATAGTTTTACGACTCTGACTTGGACTTGACTCGACAACCCAAAATTTTGATTCGGACTTGGGCCTGGACAAAAGACTCTACACAGACTTGGCAAAAAAAAACCTTATAATTACACAAACAAAAAGAAATTAATGCATTTAGACAATATAAAAGCCTAATTTGACTATCAATTTGTCATAATTCAAACATTACACGTGTCATATGATCCTCAAACTCTCAAAATTTGAAATTTCCTAGTTTCAAATGTATAACAGCATTATACATTTATAATGATATGTCAAAATGAAAAAAACCAACCAAATACAATCTACATCTTCTTCTTTCCCCTACTAATGCAACTTAATTTTTCAAGCCTCGAACTAGAAGGTTTTACAATATCAAAATGATGATGGATTGTTTCTTCGAAAGTGTCTTTGTTTTCCTCCATTGCATCCAATTACTTGTTTGATGATTCGATCAACTTTTGGTCCTAAAAAATTCTCTTCTCAACTTGTTTCCTTGCTAGGTTGATGTTTGGCTTTGTGAAATGGGCGAATAAGAGCTAAAAATGAAAAAAAAAAATGATGTTTTTATTACTTAGAACACTGCCTGGGTGTTTTCCTTGCAGACCAAGAGTTTGAACTCAAGACTCGGGAGTTCAAGCCCAAGACTCAAAGAGTTTTCAATCAAGACTCGGTCAAGTACTCGGCAAGACTATTTGAGACTCGACTCGCGAGTTTGGTTGACTTGTCTTGGCTGCCCAAAAGACTCGCGAGTTTGGCAAGTTTTGTCCAGTACTCGGTGAGTCTACAAACTATAGGTTCAAGTATGGGTTCTTGCATAGGTTGAGTATGCCTAGGGTTCATACCTGACTTTGCATAGATTATGGTATGAACCTTGCACCCAAGGTAAACCAGCACAAAAAAAAAATCATATTTTTAACAGAAAAATAAAATAAAAATGTAAAACATGTATTCTGAACAACACCAAATGCAACAAATCCTATGCCAAAGCCCCAAATTTTTATTTTTATTTTTATTTTATATATATATATATATAAATGAATCGAGGAATCTTGAATGTAAAAATAGTTGGTTAAATTTTCTTAGATCATGTTTTTTTATCAACTATCTATTTCTTACTATTCATTAACTCTTTCATTTTTAACTATCATTGGTATTGATATGTATCTAGAGAATGCCCGATTGAATGAAAGTCTCTTAGTTCCCCTATTGTCACCTACATATCTTTGTTATGCCTCCTCAAGAACCATTGAATTGTAATTAATTATGTATATTTATCATAGTTGCACGGAGACACGTCTCTGATCCCTGTGATGCATCTCGAGTACCAGTACCTGTTTCCCCGTACCGAAAACTTGTCGGAGATGTCCCTACTTGCAGAAGACATCTCACTAATGTTTCCTTAATTTTCATTTTAAAAAAACAAAAAAAACTTACGTTTTGACAAGTTCTCATATAAAAAGAAAAAAATGAATCGACATTTATGAATTTCAATATGATATCAAATATGTAGGATGCTCTTTGACATTTGTTTGTTTAAACTTTAAATTTAATGTTAAAATTTGTTAGTTTTAGATCAGAAATGTAAGCAATTAATAATGCAACACATAAGACAAATGAACACAGCAATTTACCTTGGGAAAACCCTCCTCGAGGGAGAAAAACCCAGCCAAAATGTATCTCTTATATATTTAACAAGGAGAGCAGAAATCTGCTTACAACAGGGCCTCTCCTTGATATCAATCTGCTCTAAGCAAATGATGATCTGCTGTAGATACACAAACTCCTTGATAAGTGCGAATTGACTTGAGAACGAATTAATTGATGATCAAATGGATGATCATCTCCTTCTATATATACAATGCAAGGAGACTCTTCACAAGCAAGGCGACTCTTCACTTGGTCGGCCTCTTAAAGAAAATAAAATATTAATTATAATAAGCTCAACTTGCCTTAACAATTATTTGTTTAATATTTAATATTCTCGAATTAGAGAGAAAGATATCTCCTGCTGCTATTACATCAACAAAATTTACCAGTGTTCTTGTTTTGAAAGTTCAATGCCATGATATTTTCAGTTTTAATGTAGCAAATTTATAAATTATTAAACCATTTAAAAAACATGGCATCTCCAAGTATGTAATGTCCCATTTTAGCACGCGACTTCTCGATTGATTGGCCCCTGAGTGCATTAGTCGAGGGGAAATTAGGGTTCATGTTTTGAGGGATGCTCTGCTCGAGGTTGGTTATTTTAATGGTTGATTCTTTCTGGGTTTTGAGCTTTGTGGTATGTTCTTGGCATTCTAAGCATCTTCGAATTTACTATTTTTAGTAAATTCTATTTCTATGTGATCCCGATGGTTTTGGCACGGTTGGCTATCCATTTCCAGATTGATCGGTTGGCTTACTCATTTTGGGCTTTGGGGCACAATTGGAGAGATAAGTCGAATTATTTTAATTAAGTCATGTTTTAATGTTATATTTTAACATTGACTTTCCCCTTGGCCTAGCACTTCACTTTAAGTTGTTTTAAAAGATGTTCTTTATGGGTGGGCGCTTCATTGAAGGAATTAATTATATTTCTTAAAAGATTTAATCCCATGCTCAAATTGGACGCCAACTTCAAGGAGGAAATAAAGTATTATTAAAAAGTCAAAGTTTGCTTGGAAAAGTGGGACGCCTTCTATTGGAGGATTAGGGTTTGGTTCGAAAAGGAAGTTTAGGGTTTCGAGAAAGATCATCTGAAAATTATAAAAGGAGGCCATTGGTTATCATTGAGATTATCTTATGTCTGAGTATCGTTATGCTGCCGGAATGGTGCTTGGGATTGCTTCGAGGAATGAATGCCTCCTAGCCATGGGCTCAACTTCATGCTTGAGAGATAGCATCTAGTGGAGAATTTAGTATGCTTGTGAGTGATTCTGTAGTGAGGTTTGCATTGTTGTAGAGTTAATGCTTTGTAGTTCAGATTTTTGCATTTCATAACTTTTTCTGGAGTTGCTGATTGTTGCAGCAGATTTATAGATTCAATCATAAAATTCAAAGTAAAATTTATATCATTCTGGGTATTGATCATTTGAGGTTCTTTGCTAAGGGCGCCCCTTACTGGAAAGTTATAGATTTTTTGAGTGAGGATTGAATTTTATAAAGAGAAATCGCCCCTCATGGTGAGCCGTACCTTCTGTGCTTCATTGGGATTTGTGCAGAAATAATTAAAGGGTTTTTAGTGTGTTTGTGGTATCCCATCTTGGTCGCCATACTTCATAGGGTGTTTTGCTTTTGATTTCACTTCATTCGGATGGGTACTGAGTGAGTTATGAGCATTTGGTTAAGATATTAATGTTGCTGGTCTGTCAGATCAGTTTTGTGAAATCTGCATTTTTCCTTCATGGATTAGCGTTGGGAAGTTTAAAAGACTTTATGAAACACAACTTATTTATTGCAGCAATTTGAAGAGTTCTAATTCTTTGATCTTGCAGGCATTCTACTGCTCATTGTAAGCTGCACAGTAGTACTGTCAGCGTTTCCCTTAATCTTGCTTTATTATGTTTTGTAATGCTTATATTGCATTTTTGAAGTTGCATTGTAATTCTTTAGATCTCCGCCATATGGTCGCCTCATTTCCGTATTGGATTGAGTAGCACATACTTGGTGTTGAGTGTGCTTTCAGTATTTTAGATTGTAGGGATCCTCTGACCACATGCTCGTCGTTCGCCGGCGCATTCTTGGTTAGAGTTCTTGCATAAGCATTTCAATTAAGACCCTCTGACCATATGCTCGCCATCATCGGCGCCATTCTTGGTTAGAGTTCCTTCCAGCTCAGCTTTTGCATTCAGATCCTCTGACCAATGCTCACACCTTGCCCACATCGGGATCCTGGTGTACATTCTGGTTAGAGTTGTTTCAGCATCGTTTTGGTTTAGAGCTAACCCTAACGACTATGTAATGCCCTGATGATTGTAATTGAAAATTTGAAAAAATTTGGCTCGGAATATTTCAAGATTGCACAGGTTTTGTGGAAGCTGTCCGAAGCGAGGCAAAGCAAGGCTCGGTTGAAGTCTGCAAGAATTGATCGCCATGTTCCACACCTTAGAGTAGATTAGAACCTTCTTACCCCTACACTCATTTTAAATTCAGTTCATTTCTGGTTAGAATTAGGAAACTTGTGCTCACTTGCCAAATCATTTGAACCACGTGAAACCCTTAATCTGCTGTCTGCTATCAGCTGCCGAACAATTGTGTAAGTCCCCTCGTGATACCAGCAAAATCACAACGAACCAACTGAGGGTATTCTATTGCATTACTCCGGAACAGGTTGAAAGCATGAACTCACTCAATCTTAGCATTTGAGAATGCTGTTCAAGAGAGGGATAGAGTATCCGTTGGGAAACTTTATTCTCGTGTTGTGTGTCAAAAATCACATCAACAATACCCATCAACAAAGATTGCCGCACATCAAACCCAAGTTCATTCAAATATGCTTCCATCTTGATACTCCAAGATGCATAATTAGTCCCATCAAAGATGGGTGCTTTGACTATATTGTTATGATCTGCCATATGTGCTCTTAAAGATCTTCTTCAAGCGGTTAGGCTTTCAAGAAGAACCTGGTTCTGATACCAAATGAAGAGCACTAAAGATTTACTGAGAGGGGGGGGGGTGAATCAGTAAATCAACACAAACTTTCAATTTTCAATTTTCAAAACAATCTTCAAACACCAACTTTTGATATAAATCAATGCAAGCAAGTTGTAACAATTTATTGAAATGTTTTGGATGATTTTTACAAATGGAAGTAGGCACCAACCTACTTGATTTATGAATGAAAATGATTTAGTAGGCTACAACCTACAAGGAGTACCAACCCCTTAACAAATTTTAGTAGGCACCAACCTACAAGGAGCACCAACCCTTAATGCAAGGCACCAAACCTTGACTTGATGGATGAAGGTAAATGACTTCAATCAGATCTGCACACTCCCAATCCTCCAATTTTCCTTTGTGATGAAAAATCTCACCCTTTAGCCCACACAAGAAGATGGGTTTCTAACTTGAATCACTTCAGACTTCACAACCACAAATGCAAACTTGAAATGAATGCCATATGTATAAGTTGTTCGAAGATTGCAACTTTCTAATGAAGGGATAGCACTTTTTGAAAAGACTGATTTGTTTGACTTAATCAATTATTCTAATTAAACCTCCTTTGATCAAATCTGCTTTTAAGGATGAGTCACACTTTTTAGAGGATATAACTCTCCTTTCGAAAGTGCATGTCTCTTTTGATTTGCATCACTTCAAAGAAAAGAGACATCCTTAATCATTCTTCATGACTCTTGAACAAAGACCAAAATACACCTTTTCAAAAATTGGTTTGTGTTCTTCTTAACAAATCAAATTAGAATGTTTATGTCTGATAACACAACTTTTAGTTAAGTCGCTGACTTTAGAAAGAGACACTTCAAACAATACGTCCTTGCCTATTGAAGACGTCTTTATCTGAAAAAGAACACGTCTTTTAGTTAAGCATTAATCTCTTTGTATATCGACAGGCATTGTTTTTGTGAAAACATGTTTTTCTTGGATCGCACCTTTTGACTACTCAGCGCTTGATCTATGAGATTAGTCGCTTCTTTTTCTTAACAACAAATATCAATATCTGTGAAAAATATTTGTTTTCTCTTAAGAAAAGGCACTTGAATTGAAGATAATCAAAGGCACTTTAACATATATCCTTCTTGGCTGAGTTTGAACAGAAACTGAGAATGCAGCGTGATCTTAAAGCTTCCTTTGCAGTTCGTTTTTTTTAATCTACATCTGATGATTAACTTAATAATCAAAAATCCTTCATAATATGCCAATCAAATCTGAGTGTGCCTATTTAATCTGCATCTGATGAAAATCCTTCATAATATGTCAATCAAATCTGAGTGTGCCTATATCGTGGTTTTGATTAGTATGTCGATCATTTTGATGTTTCAGATTATAACTCAACAATGATATCATCAAAGACATATTATTCCATCAATGCTTCTTGTCATCCACATGTTGCCTTGAAATCAATGTCAATACTTCTAACATACGAATGCTACAAAGACCATGGCAAACTTGTATTCGACCTCAAATAAAATTGAAAGCAAAAGTTCAGTAGAATGGATCGAAAAGAAGAAAAGAAAATGGAAAAGAAGATAGAAATAAAAAGCAGAAAATTATTGAAGTGCTTAAATTGAAAAAATGTAAAATTTCAAAGTGGAAATTATCGAAGAGGAAAAATATTAAATTATTAAAGCCAAGAAAGATTAAAAAATTAAAAGGTTAAAATATTAAAATATTCCTATTGGCAATTATTAAAATACTAAAAAGGAAGAAAATTAAAGTATCAAATTTGGAAAAAATTAAAATATTGGCAATTAAAAAACACAAAGTATGGACATCTTATTGTAAAAGGGTACGGACTCCAATTTTTATTCATAAAGTATGTCCTTTGGAAGCTCACCGAGGACAAAGAAGAGCACAACCACCATATCTCCATATAGTACGACTTCTAGTTTCGAAGGGTAGTATTCACATCATATGGTCGAGAAGTTTGAATAGTTTTCACTACACTATATGAATGAACATATGGAAGAGGCGACATCCTCATTTGGTTGTACGACGTTCTGCAGAAGGAAGGAGAGCATCATACAACAAAGAAGACAAGGTATGTCGTATGAAAAAAGGATAACATTGTATGGCAAAAGGTTTTGAAGGGGTTGCGCAACATACATCACCATCCTTTCAACGTACGGTCTTTGGCTTACATCGTACGAACACCTTGCAAAATCAATCAAACCATATGCAAGAGGATACAAGACGTATGATGAGGAAAAGAAGAAAGCATACGACCATGATAGAAAGGACAAAACAAAGGTGTTTGCAACGTACGACAGAAAGGTGCCTGCAACGTATGGAGGGAAGAAGTTTGCATCGCACAACCAAAAATTAGTTATAATGCATGGGTAGCAATGCAGGAGATTGCAAAGAATAGCGTACGGTGCGAGAGTCTCAATATTGGACAGCCAATCTCTTATGTACCTCCATCTTGTACAATATCGCCTCCACACAAGAAATTGTACATTTTTCTCAGCATATAGTTAGGCTCCATCACTCAAGTACGACAACCATTTTTTGTGGCATTCATACATCAAAAAGTTTTTTCCAACTAGCATAATTCGTACATAGCGCAGATATTCACTTTGGCAGATAGTTATTACAACAATCTTCCAAGAAGGTATTGCCTATTTAAACTTAATTGTGAACTACCGAAAGCATATTGTCAAATAGTTTTTTTCAGCGATGGATGCCAACAACAATAAGGTAAAGAGGTATTACAACATTATAGACCTCGAATTGTTATAGCAAAAATGAGCAAGGGCAAAGAGGATGGACTCGAGTGGATGCATTGACATGGGATAGTCTCACCAAGAGCGAACCTCGGACATGGAGGTAGATCAACCAGGATGACCATGCGCTGAAGGTAGCCTTGAGACGCGCACTGGTAGACAAAGCTATGCAACTCCCATTTTTTGACTCCCAAGAATTTGAGCCTTACTTGAAGGCAATGGTTACAAATTACCATAGGTAGTCCCACAAATCCGTCATTGATTACAGAGGCTTCTAGGTGACCATTTCACTTTGGCCAACAGATTTTAGCAAAGTGTTCGACATACCTTCCAAAGGTGCCACCATGTGTAAGTTGACAGGGAAGCTTACCCAACAACATAAAGAGGCATCCCTCCGTAGAATATGCTGACCTGATTTAACGCAATAACAGAAAGATAGTATATGGAGTGTGGGAAATAAGGACCTGGGGAAAAAAAGTTGGCTACACTAGAATGGAAATGTATATGGATTTAATCAAGTGTCAACTAATTGTCAAGGATCAAGTCAAGAGAACCATCGAGGGAGTAAATGAAGACTTCCCAGATGCTCACCTATTTCAAATTGTAGCATTACCTCCATGGTACAAAAGCATCGAAGAATACCTTTCTACTGCCACATTTTCGAAGGAGATGCCATTGAGAGAGCGAAAGAAACTATTATTGAAGAGTAAAACATTCCAACTCATCAATGGACTACTATATAAAATGGGGTCAGACCAGGTACTACAACGATACATCATGGAAGAGGAAATTCCAAGAGTACTTAAAGAAGCACATGAAGGACTAGCTGGAGGGCATATGGGACCAGATGCTACAGCTCGTAAAATTCTATTGGTGAGTCTATGGTGGCCGACAGTGCACACCAACAACCGAGAATGGGTGGTGGTACGTGACACTTGCCAGAGAGTTGGCAAACCACTAAAGAGAGATTACATGTCATTGTTCCCATCTCAACCTCAGGAACTTTTTGAGAGGTGGGGACTTGACTTCATTGATCCGCTGAAATTCAGCCAACTACATCGGTGCAAATACATAGTTGTTGCCACAAAGTACCTAACAAAATGGGTAGAGGCTTGAGCATTAGCAAACAACACTATAGTCCATACAGTGAGATTCATATATGAGCAAATTGTCACAAGGTACGACATCCCAATACACATCACCAACAACAGGGGAGGACACTTCGTCAACCATATCATTCGCCTAATGATGACGGAGTTTCGAATTTTTCACAACTTATCAAGCCTGTATTACCCGAGAGCGAATGGACAGGTATAATCCACAAATAAAGTACTCATCTAGATCATTCATAAGTCGTGCAGCCTCAAAGAAGCTGCCAACCGTACTATGGGCTTACCATACGATATATAAGGTGACAACAGGCCACACGCCATTCCAAATGATGTACAATCAAGAAGTTGTAGAAGAGCTATTTCCAGTTCAATATACCACTCAATGGCTATCCCTCTGAGAGTTGCTAGAAATGCTCTCAACGAATACACTTTGTTGTCTTGACCGTTCGCTACCCAAATTGTCTCACATGTTTTACAATGTCTTACAAAGTCCTCCAATCCATTCCTGATGCATTTTGGAAGTTTTTGTCGCTCTACATTTGGACTCATTAGGGGAGTCACCATCTTGTTCCCCTGTTGCACCTTCTCTGACCGTAATCTATCTGGAGAGCTTTGATTCATACATTCTGATGCTTTCCCTACACTCTCAGACACATCGCAATCCTTTACTTGTCCCTATTCAATCTTCATCACCCTCAGGCCGCCTTTTGGATCCTTTCAATACTCCCTTTGTCCTAGTGTTTTCGGCTTCAATCTTCCAATGTTTGCTTCTCTCATCAATGTCAAGTCTTCAATCTGGTGCATGGTCTCTATCAAACCATCAGCAAGTTTTCTCTGGCCTTCGCCTTCAACCGATTTTATTGGTATGAATTGTTCTTGGATGGTCAGGTTGGCAGTTCCCTCCTTGCCTTCCCCTTCACTCGACAGTGAACCTTTTTTATCACTCAACATTGCTTCTTTGTCTGCTAATGGTCTATACGGTTATCTGGCAATGTTCTCTTCTTCACTTTCCGCTTCATCTAATGCTGATGGTATGGACAATTCTCTGGTTTGTTTAGCGAGGTCAGTGTATGTTTCGTCAAGAAGTGGTAAATGTCGGGCTATTTCTATCCCCTCTCCCTTCGTACATTGTCTTGTCTTGATGGTTCTTTTCCTTTTCCAACTACGGTTTTTGCTTACACTTCCGCTTCTACTCTTGGGTGCGCTCAAGCTTTCCCTCAGAAACCCTTCACCTTCTTCAACTTCACCCCTCAGTCATCATCATCATTCTCTTTGTTCTTTTATCCTTAGGGAGCTTATTTTTTGGTCGATTGATTCGTGAATGCTTTGTGTTAATTTCCCGTTTTTATTTAAGGTTAATGACATTAATTCTTTGACGTACATCATCAATCAACATCGCTCTTCTTACCTTTGTTTTGTTCTTCGTACCATTGCAGTATATGTTGCCTTTGTCATTCCCTATCTCTCTCAGCCCGAAGATCTTGCACGATGATGTAGTGATATGCAATTAGTCTTGGCAATCTATCGAGAAGACGATCGACCTCTAGGTTAACAATTAGATTGTCCCAAATGGAAGCTTAAGGAACCTCTCTCCTAATAGCTTCCCTTCGTATGTGTTCCTTTAGTGAAATGTCCCACAGGCTTATCAAGTCTTTTGTCAATGTGTCTTCCCTTTCATTGTTTGCTTGCATTGTGTCAATATGGCTTTCCAATTTTAAGGGGTGCTTCCCATAGACATTTCTATTTACAGCTTATAAACTTAATTTGAAGTCTCTTAACATCTAGACACATCCACATATGTGTATTCAAGATGGGGGCATGTTTCCAACACAAGAGATGAGTTCAAACTTCAAGGGTATGACTTTCCAGGTAACTATGGATATTCTACTTTCATCAAACAGTTGCTGCAAAAATTGAACAGCATTATTGGCTTAATTTCCAGTCAATTATGTTTTTTAGCAGATCAAAAGCAGTAAAAAATCTTCCTTAAAATGGTTAAAGCAGTCAATAAACTCCAATAAAATGCTGCTCAATTTTACTCACAAGTCAAAGTTCAGGTCAGATCTGGTCAATGAAGCAGTTTCAGTTAATTAACTAGTCCTTGTGTCCTCCTCTCCTTATCTTTTGTTTCAGGTACTTGTTATTGCAGGGAAACAGCTATCAGTTGATTGATATGTAGAACTAATGCAAGCCCAACAAGAGTGGTGTCATGCTTTAGGGCCCACTTAAGTGATGTCAAATGAGAAAATACAAAATTCCTTTCTAGGACTGCCAAAAGAGTAAAATCTGGCTTTGACCTAGGTTGACTTGATTTTGACTCTAATAATGCCATGTTATTGAATAAGGTCAAAATAAGTAGAAATGATGGTGTCATAAACGATGTCTGTCTTCTAAAACGCTTCCTAGTTTCCATTCTATATAATGTCCCCTTTTTCGGAGTGGACACAATTTTCACACTGAGGGATTTTTGCTGGACA
>VDFB02285333.1:0-35606 GCA_007258455.2 Sequoia sempervirens
ATTCACTTGGTGCCAATAGAAAAAAAGTTGTGGCAGAAGAAGAAAAGATAAGAAAACAAGCCCTACAAAAAATTGGAGTAACCCTTACGCATGAAGAAAGCATAAGATTTTCTCAATTGCAAGCAAAAGAATTCAAGACCAAACAAAGGGTAAATAACATAATGGGGAAGGAATCAGAAGAAATCAAGAGGATAGAGAGTCACCAAGAGGAGATAACAACCAAGATTCTTGCAGAAATGAAGAAAATTGTACCTGCAGATAAGGAAACCACTCCTCCAGATGTTCAAGATCAATTGCAACAAGACACATCACTCCCAGAAATCAATGAGCCTATCATAGTGCAATATGAGAAACATGAGCAAGAAGATATGGTGATAGATAACACTCCTCTAAATGTGGAGATAACTAATGAGAAAAACAAAGAAGCTAAGCAAGATGCCCCAGAGAAGACTGAGGCACAAAAAGAAGAAAATTTGCCTCCTTCGGGCATTGAGAAGATTGTAGAAGTGTGCTCTGGTAGTGGAGAGAAAGATAAGAGTGATACTCATGAAGATGAAAGTACTAAAATAGGCGGTGAATCCTCCAAAACCTCTAGAGATTCACTCAAAGATCTTTTATAAATGCAATTATAGTTTCAAAGAGTGAGAAGTCTTCAAGATGACATGTATTTCATGCTTTTGATTGATGATTATTCTAGAATGACATGGGTTACTTTTCTTAGAGAAAAATATGAGACCCTAGATAGATTCAAAGCATTTAAAGTTATGGTTGAGAATGAAATGGACATGAAACTAAAATGTTTGAGTTCCAGATGTGGAGAGTTCACCACCAATGAATTTAACATGTTTTGTGAGAATCATGGCATAAAGAGGCACTTGTCTGCCCCTAGGACTTCTCAAAAAATTGGAGTGGTTGAAAGGAAAAATAGGACTGTTCAAGAAGCTGTAAGGACTATGATGAAAGAAGCTAATCTACTGGAAGTCTATTGGAGAGAAGCAATACATATTGTTGTTTACATACTTAACAAAGTTCAAGCAAAGGAAAACAACACAAATACTCCCTATGAATTGTGGTATTGAAGGATCCCTACTATCAAGTACTTTAGAGTGTTTGGAAGACAATGTTATATCATAAGAGATGATGAAAACTTAGGAAATCTTGATGCAAGGTATGATGAAGGTATCTTCCTTGGATATTCTACTAAAAGAAAAAGCTTACAGATGCTACGATAAAATATTGAGAAAGATTGTTGAGAGTGCAAGTGTAAAAGTTGATGAAGATCCGCATAATTCAGTGGTGATAGATGGATATGATTTAGATGAACCTACTTGTAGGGAAGAAGAAGAAAAAGCTAAGGAACAAGAAGTCCAGGATAAAGAGGAAGAATCTTTAGAAAAGACCCCTAAAACCCCTAAGTATGTGAAGAGAAATCATTCTGAAGAATAGATCATTGGAGACAAAAGAAAAGGTGTGTCAACAAGAAGGAAAGTTGCTGAAGAAGAGGTAAATTTATGTCTACTTTCTAAATTTGAACCTAAAATAGTGATTGAGGCATGCAAAGATGAATGTTGGTTGAAAGCTATGGAAAAAGAACTTATGCAGATTGAGAAGAATCAGATTTGGGAACTTGTCCCAAGAACAACAAACAAGAACAATATTGGTACTAAGTGGGTATTCAGAAATAAATTGAGTGGGAATGGAGAAGTAGTAAGAAACAAGGAAAGGCTTGTGTGTAAGGGTTACTCGTAATTTGAAGGAATAGACTTTGAGGAGACATATGTTCCAATGGCTAGAATGGAAGCAATCAAGATGTTTTCAGATTTTTCAACACATAAAGATTTTAAAGTTTATCAGATGGATGTGAAGTCTGTTTTCTTTAATGGAGAATTGGAAGAAGTATACACGGAATAACTGAAAGGATTTCAGTTATCAAATAAACCTAATATGTTTTGTAGATTGAAGAAGGAATTGTATGGATTGAAGCAAGCTCCTAGAGCTTGGTATGCAACGTTGGAAAAGTATTTGATACAATAAGGATTCAATAAAGACACCACATATAATAATCTTTACTTTAAGGTTGAAAAAGATTAAATATTGATTGTAGTTGTATATTTTGATGACATAATATTTGGAGGAAATGAAACTATGTGTAAGAAGTTTGGAGAAGAGATGCATAAAGAGTTTGAGATCTGTTTATGTTTGGGGAGATGAATTTCTTCCTTGGGCTACAAATTAATCAAATAGATAAAGGAATATGCATTTCACAGTCAAAGTATGTCAAAGAGATGTTGAAGAAGTTTGGAATGGAAGACTCCAAACCGGTATGTACTCCTATGGTTACCGGTTGCAAATTGAGAAAGAATGATGAATCCCCTAAGGATGATCAGAGCAAGTACATATCTATGATTGGTGGACTACTATATCTAACTCCTACTAGAACATATATCATGCATGCAGTTTTTCTTGTGGCTAGATTTCAAGAAGATCCTAGAGAGTCACATATTGCAGCAGTGAAGAGGATATTCAGATACATGAAGGGTGCTCCAGATCGTGGCTTATGGTATCCAAAAGATACTATCTTCACATTGAGTTCTTACATAGATGGATATTGGGTTGGTTGTGTGGATGAAAAAAAATGTACAAGTGGTGGTGCATTCTTTCCTAGATGTAGATTGGTGTCATGGATAAGTAAGAAACAAGATTTAGTTTCTTTATCTACTATAGAGGCTGAGTACATTGCAACAACATCTTGTTACACACAAGTGTTATGGATGAGGCAAATATTGAAGGATATCAGAAAGGTATATGATGATCCCGATTCTATATTTTGTGGCAATACAAGTGCAATACACATTTCAAATAATCTAATGATGCATTCAAGGAAAAAACATATTTCAATCAAATATCAATTTCTGAGAGAGAAGGTTGTGGAGAATGAAGTGAAGCTTGAAAACGTTCCTAAAAGGATTAGATTGTTGACATATTCACTAAGGCTCTTCCTAAGGATACTTTTGAGTATCTCCGGGAGAAGTTGGGGGTTATCTCCCCTCCTTTCTTGAACTAGATACATATAGAGATGCATCATTCTAATGGATCTATGGATTCATTCTTTGTCTAGACTGATGTTGGTGGCTAGCTCTTAGGGGGAGTAGGTAGTGACAGTGTTGTAGTATGGAGTGAGTGTTGTCATTATGCAAAGGTTTCTGATTTGCTAAAAGTTGGTGTGTACTCCTAAGGGGGAGTATTCAGAGCAGTAAAGGAACAATGGCGAGTAGTTTGTCTAAGGGGGAGTAGTAGCAAGTATCTTGGTTCAATGTCAAAGGGGGATAACAATGCAAAAAAAATTATCCTTTTCCATTGATGTTAAAGGGGAGAGTGAAGCATGTGAAAAAGAAAAAGGTGAAAGGGGGGGGATAATCATGTGAAAAGGCCTATTCATAAAGGGAAGTGTAGGTTGTCTAATCATTTAAAAAAAGGGAGAGTTGTCGTTGATGGTTTTTAACATCTTGTATTTCCATTAATGACAAAGGGGAAGATTGTTGTAAGTATGAAGGTGTTTTCATTGATTTCAACAAGCTTGTGTTGTTATTGGTGTCAACTGTGTAGTGGCTGAGAGAGACTTTTTTTGTATTGCTAAAGATGTTGTGGATATTAATAAATTTGATAAAAAGAGGAAACAATGTGTTGTAGTCGTTACCTAATTTTGCTTCCCACTAAATCAAGTAGACTTATGATTGTGTTTTCATTTAAACATTAAAAGCTACATATCACTTTCTACTAAGTTTCATCCATGTGCAGAAAAGAGATTATCAAAAGATTGCATTATTACAGTTATGCAATTACATACAATAGGAATAAAAGTGCACAATATTTTCAAAATGTAGTCTTTATTGATGATCATAAGTGTATAGTGTCCCTCACAAGCCGAGGGACTAACTATTCTAATGCATATAAAGAAAAGACTATACATTTATAGATACGAAAAATAAATGCACATAAAATGAAGAGGGACCCGTCATTTCCTAAAATAATGAATCCCGTTGGCCTTTTCCTGCATTGTCTTCAGTCTTCCCTACTTGTCTTGCTTTCGTTGACGCTCTCCTTGCTGCTCCTAGGTTCCCTACATATGTAAAAAAGAGTGTTGTTAGAGCAATGAAAGGTCACTAATCAGAGTATGTGCAAAACATCCATAAGCATATAATCTGATGTCCATAAGAATTAAAATAGATAGCATACCATAGGTGTCCAGGAAAACAAAGGAGTAATCAAGCACACCTATCATATGCTTTGTTTATCTAACATGTTTTCTCCTTGTGCAGATATAAGACAAATATTTGTTACTATTTTGATTCAGCTAATTACAACATGTGGAGTAAAATGTGGCTCCCACGAGGGTTGAGCCCAACATGCTGCCCTCTCGTGTTTTAGGAGGGATAGAAAATTGAGCAACTTGATCAAATCAATGATAAACCTATTTTGATGCAATAAATGAATATTGAATCCTACCAGTTGATCAACTTTCATTATTAGATTCAAAAGATGCAACAAACAGTGTGAACTATCAAGAAAGTTACTCTTCATCTTTTCACAATGAATCAAACAGTAGGCTGCCATCATGCCAAAAAGGGGAAATACTCTGTTGGATATGTCTTTCAATCTTCTTAAGTGGATCCAAAGTCCATTTTAATAATGATATGTCTTGGATTTCATTGCCATCATTTTCAAAGACCAAGCTTTGAAGGAAGCAAGACAAGGACAACAATCATTTAGAGATGAAGCAGTTTGTTTCTTCCCAAGAAACAAATGATTTTTGTGATAATATGAACACTGGACCATAGATGCATCAAGTTCAATTATAGATTCATCAAGTTCAATTATGCATCCATCAATAAATAATGGAGGAGCTATCAAGTCCTGTATGGAACCATCATGAGTTATATGGAGCAACAAATAAGAACAAGGACAATCATGCATTGTTGCATTAAAAGACACAGTCCAAATATCATCCAAGGAAGAAGGGTGCAAAGGTAAATTCATCTCACTCTAATCCTATTGAACAAGCACACATCACTTAGGATTGTGAGCCTTTGGGTTGCCACCATAAATGACATATATTTTCCTAGTAGGATTAAAATAAGAGAAATGATAGTGAATACAAATAGTGGTATTCATTAAACAATCATGATTCAAGAGATGAGTGTGATAGACCAAGTTATGGTCCATCAAGCAATAAAATCTACATCATAAAAAGAAGATTAAAGATAGTGATTTCAACAAGGATAAAGCAATTTTCCTAGATTGCTTGTGCCAAGTGGGATTTCAAGTAAAAAGGGAAAACATATTCATCAGTTTTCAACATGGAAGCACAAGAAAAGAATGTTCAGATCTGGTCAATTTGCAACATTAAGACAACTATTCTTGAACTTGCATAAAGGTTTAGTATTGCTTTGAAACAATAGTCATCTTGTTGTTGATACAATAATTATTCACTCAACATAGGCACAAATATAGGCATGAGAGGGGCATAAATGTGATCAAGGTAACAATCATTATGAGTAGCCCATGCATATGAGAGCAACCCTTATAAAGTGGTACAATCAAATGAGAGTGTGGCAGACAATGGAAGACAAGTTACAAATGGTAGTCCTCTCAAAGTTGACACTAGCAAGGGATGACAGTGAGACAACAAGGTTGCATGTGATAGGATATTCATGATGAAAGACAACATAGGTTGCTACAGTACAAACAACAATCAAGACATAAGATGAGTGAACTACCATATAAAGAGGTATCATGGAGACCAATATTTACAAGATGAAAGATCATAATACCACCATGCAACTAAAGAGAAATGGAAGTCCTTTGAAAGCTCAATGTAATCCATGGTGTATACAGGAAATATTCATTTGCACAAGGGAGGTCTCAGTTGAGAGAACAAACTCTTCTCAAATGTTCAAGAACAACAATAATAGTCCCTTATGAGAAGAGTAATAATTTATCAACAAAAAGCATAAAATGAAGAGGATAAGGCATGGTGATCAGTGGTCATCCAAGGAGACATCATTGGCAACATTATAGTGTCTCTCCAATTAGTCTGAAGATTGTGGTGACACTAGAAGCTAAATATGACAATTTTCTGAATGTAACAATGAGAAAAGATAACTGGCATTAACAATTGTCATTTTATGAAGTAGAAGCAAATGTTACCATGAATGAGAATGTGACAGTAATCTCATGATGCAGAGATTTAGTAGGAGTACTGAGGAACAAATTTCTGAGAGAAAACAAGTTCAAGAATTAGGTAGGATAACCCAAATCTCAGAAGGGTAGAGTGAACACAAGAGGAGTGGGAAAACTAGAAGTCATCAAGAGGCAGTGACAAAAGGAAGTGAACCTTCCTTGGATAAGATAATAAAGTGTTGTGGTGAAGAGAATCTGAATGATAGCCAAGGCTATGATGAAACAAAAGGATGAAAGTTGAAAGGCCAGAAAATAAAACATTTAATAGGAAAGATACAGTTCAGAAAGATGAAACTTCAGATGTTCATCTAGATTATGACATTTCAATCTAGGATGCACAAACATTTTCATAGTGCATCATTGTCCCAATCATTAGGAAGATCATCACATCTAAATCACCAGAAGTATATGATAGTTATAGTGATTAGGTCAACAATTCTGGAGAGTTAGATTCTTTCTTTCACAGGTTGAGCAGAAATGAACCCTTGAAATATTCTAGAAGTGTAAGCTACAATTCAAGAAATCAAATCAAAGTGTAAGGGAAATGATGATCTTGGAAGGAAAATACGAAGGAGATAAGTATGAGCTTCTTCATAAGGCTACAAATCAACAAATGGAGACAACATTTCAAGATTGTGTTTAAAAGTATCCTACGAGCTAAACCCTCGGCCAAAAAAGTGAAAACCCAGAAGGACAAAGTAAGGGTTCTAATCTAGAAATAGGGTAGTGTTCATGAAAAAATGGAAAAGGTGCATGGAGTTTTTGACTCATACCTGCATTGTGCAATGGCATTGAGTCATTTTTGTAGACCATTTTTATTCACAGGGCAACATTTCTTATGGAATAGTCAACTAAGATAGCTCTTGTTTCAATCACAAAGTCTCATTCATATTATAATCTTGCATGATTTCTATCATATAAAATGAGATTATGACATAGATAACCGCTATTACATGGTATCAAAAAAAAAAAACAAAGATACCCATGTATTTCAAAATCTACAGTGAAAAGAGAAAATATCTGCAAATAGATGAGGCCGCGACCATGAGGGTAAATGTCTCATTTTTAGTTGCTACAGAAAAAAACAACTATGGCAGTGAAATGCAAAGAAATGTCAAGATTTCTACAAATAAATCCATGAAATAACAAATAGAGCACAATATATTGAATACATTCATTTTGTTGCAGGTGAGCTCCAGTTTGAGCCATTTTTTTTTTCAAGAAATGAAATAAAAGGAAAAAAATTGCTTACAAAAGGCTTACCATAAGCTTTTTCATAATGATGTTGCTAAAAATCTGTAGATTATGCCCATGAAACCACTCAGAGATTCTAGATGCAAGAAACCCTATGTTGGCGGCAGAGCAAACCTTCCAAAAGGTTGCAAAATGAAATGAAGTGTTTTTCCTTCCTTCGCATGGTTTTGGTTTAGGGTTTGAAACCATAGTAAAGTCGACCACAAAGGTAATTTTTACCTTTGTTTTACAAATTGAAAACACAATTTAATGTGCTCCGTGGGCTAGGAAATGAAGTCCTATGCCTTAGTGATTTTGACGACTTTGTCATAACATGCCTTAGTGTTTTTCATGTCTCCCTGAAGGCTGTAAGGTCTCCCAAGACTTGGTGTTTTATTTTGAAACTCTCATCACCTTGCATAAAGGTCTTTAGGACTTATGTTGTGCATTAGGCCAAACTTTGTTCCTAGTTGCATTAGTTCTAAGTGGTATGACATTTCAATTAAGTGATGTTAAGCATGACTCACTTAATGGTGAATGATATTTCAAAATAAAAAGTAATAATGAGTAATGCCTTGAGGGGAGATGGAGATAGGTTTGATGCTTCTGCAAGCCTTTAGGAGTGGTTGGGAGATTGCTATTATTTTCCATTTATTTTGAAATTGTACAACATTATTTAAAGTGATGTGTCTATAAATCACTTTATTTTGACGTTATCCATAATGCAAAATTTTGATGTGTGTATTTCAAGATGTTGGGGCCTCTTATTTTGCATTTGTTTTGAAATGTAAGATAATCTGATTAAGTGATGTTATTATAAGTCATTTAATCAAATTGTTATCTTAAATGTAAATTAAGTTATTATTCCTTTGCAAAAAGCACCAAAAGTGTGGGTCAAACATGTTTAAGACATGTGTGAGCAAAAATGGTGACTAGCCAACATGGAAAATGTGTGTGAGGTTGTCTTTGACTGTTTTTGGAGGGAATGGGCTATTTGGAGGCAGTTTTGTCACATTTTTAGTGCGACTATGGTCTTGGCTTGACCTTGCTTCATGTGGAGGATAGTTTGGAGTGATTTTAGAAGGTTCTTTTTGGCCTTTTCTACTGCATCCGACCAGAATATTCTAGATGGACTTGTGTGATGCAATTGTTTGAATTTTTGCTTAAGTAACTTCAAACTATGTTGTTGAAGTTGGTTCTAGCAGAGTGATAGCTTATTTTTTGGAGTTATCTTTTCAGTAAGAGTAGTATTGTAACTCAGAGATAGATTTGTATACCAATGAGTACCTTAGATCAATGATATTGAATATTTGCCTTCTCATTTCATGCTTTATTGTGTGCATCTAGTGGTCGATCAAATTAATTGTGAAATTTAGCTTTTCCTTGTAATTTTGTCTCATTGTTAAGCACCTATTTTGCAAAAAAGTGTATTGTTACAGGTTATAAGATGTGTTAGTGAATGCAAATGCTTTTAGTTGTGAAATATTTTTAGGATTTTAGCTTTAAAACCTCCTTATAAAATACTTATGCAAGAATGCATACAAAATGAGATGTGTGAACCAAGATTTTTTCATTGTTTGAACTGTGTGCAAGATATTTGCAGGTCTTAGTTAGTTTGGTGAATCACCTTTTAAAAAAAAATTCAGCCATTTTTAGTTTATGCAACACTCTTACTCTTTCCTCAAGAAATCATTAGTTTAGCAGTAGTTTAGGTGACATCAAAAGGGGAGCCATCCCATAATCTGGAGGTCTACTTTCATAATAGGATACACACAACTTGAAAGTAGTCCCATGTTGCTCCAAATTTGTTGAGTTTCCAAAACTTGGCAGAGGGTGCAAATTTGGATAGTTAGCAGTAGTATTGTTCTATGTTGCAAAGATGTGTTATGTTCCTGCTTTGCATTTCTTCTAGGGTGAAGATCTGCTTGTGTGGTTTGGATATGTTGGTCATAGGTGTTCAAATATATTATATTCAAAATTTATGGTGATGGATTGTTGTACAGAAGAAGTTGTGTTCACCAGTGTGTGAACTATGCATTACTGAGGTATTTGGGAGAAATGTCTTTGCTCTATGTTTCTTTGTAGTTGTGTTTCACGACTTGTGGTTTTGAGTGAGAGTTGATGGTGTTGGTCTCTTTCCCGTGTCAAGAGTATTTTTGGTTTGGTGTTACGGAAGATGGTCTTCCAAGTTATAATGTGTGGCAATGTTTTCTAGATGTACTAGGTTTATACATTCTTTAGGTGAAAATTATTGCGAAGGAGTTTGTTGGTTTTTGGGGTGTTTTTGGATCGTGTTTAGGTGAAGTTTTTTGTCCAAAAGTTATGGATTGATCAAAGGAAGCGTGTACTTAAAATTTTAATGGTGTTTGCATGTGTAACAACCAACCTAGTGTTTACACCATGTGAAGCATCTTCAAAGTTTTTGGAAGCATGTTGAGGCATGATTTGGGTCCTAGCTAAGGATTTGTGTGGTCTGCCTTCATTCCTATCCACTGTGGGAATGTTTGGGTTCCGACCTAATTTGAGTTTGTATGTTTGAGGTGCATAGCCAACCTTGGAGAAGTGTTTCAAGGTTGAAGATAGTATAAATAAGTGTTGATATGTTGAGGGATGCGTGATGCTTAGAGTGTGATGTGTATAATGTGAATAGTCATGTGGTAGAGTGTGAATTTGAGTAGATCAATGCAAGATTCAAAGTGTTGGACTACTAGATGCAAGGATTAGAAGGTGTCTACAATCATTCAAACAATGTTGCGAAGGTGTTGAAGTTATTGTGGTGGAATCTTTGTTGCATTGTGATAATATTCTCTGTGTAACACTTCTTTTCTATCTTCTTTCTTTGTTCCAACAACGAGCCTTGGTTGCAAGCCTTTTTGGACAGTGTGTCCTATTATGGAAGTGAGCCATTATACAGGTTTTATAATGACTTATATTGTGAGCTAATCTTCACTGTGTTTTTCCCTCATGTTTTCCATGTAAATCTGGTGTTCTCTTGTGCATGGTGTTAAAGTTGTTTCAGTTTTTGTTATTTGCTTTTCATGCTAATTCATCATAATAGATTAAGGGTTTAATGAATGCATGTGGATCTAAATGTTAATGAGGGTTTTGATGTTTTGGTAAGATACAACTAATTCACCCCCCTCTTAGTTGTCTTGTTCATTCAAGAGACACTGTATAGTCAATTAACAAAAAATCCACTAAAGGGCCTTTTGGAAAAAAAAATATAGGTAACATGAAACTGTAGGAACTTTCAAACAAAAAGGACCTCACCATCATGGTCATAAGATGTCAAAACCCACGAATCCATATAAAGTATGTGAAATTTGGACTCAAGAGATTCTAGGGAAATTTTATTTTTACGAGTCATGTGACCTTGCATAAGTGTATGATTTTATCAAAATAATCAATAAAAAAAAAATAGTGGCTTGTGGTACTATTAAAAGTACATAGTTAAAAATTAACCATGTGGATTATACATATACCATCAATGGACTATGTATTTGTTGCAACTAACAATCACCTAGCTCAAATGCCACCAAGTGCCCCACTTTACAACACAACCCCCATCGACACCTCCAACCTGATACACCATCCTATCACCAATCCTCTACCTCTACTTAGCCTAAAATGAGCATCACTTTCCATCACTAAACTAGAAAGAGTACCGATTGCACTACCCACTAACCACCAGGGCCTAGTTCTATTTGCTAAAGGAGGTGTTTTTCTTTTGAAAAACATGTCTCAAATATATGGAGTTGGATTTTCACAAAAAATATAGGTGTCAAAAACTAGTTCTATGAGTTATGAAACCATCCACCTTTTGTTTCCAAATTTTATCCCAAGTACTTATAAATTCAATTTAAAGCCATTTTTTATTTTAAAAATTCTATTATACATAACTTTTTCCCACAAATATTGAAATTAAGAAATAAATAAATAAATTGCTCAAAATTTCACAAGGGTTCCAAATTTGTAGTTTATTTTTTCTAGATTAGAATTCATATTTTTATAAAATTATGAAAACTTTGTAACTTTATAAAACAAGATTTTCTATGATTGCTCTATTGTAAATCACACTAAAACAAAGTACCAAACAACATATTTCAGGGTGGGGGATTCTAGTTAAGTGACTAACATGATTTGTGAATGTTTATTATTTTTTCTATTATTATCTTAGTTATTCCTTCTACATGGTCCAACATGGTCAATTCCACACCAATTTTCATGTCTTTTAATTACTTTGATAGAAAAAGTAAAATATAAATAATCATGTAAAGTAAAGAATACTGATGAATAATTATTAGGGTAGGAATAGAACTAAATAATATACTAGATAAATTTAAATTCTTTATGAAAATATATGAAGCGTGTAGCTTGCTTTGTTTAGCCATCTCACCTAATCTTTTATTTTATGTCCAATCTCTAAGAATGCTTGATGAAATTTGGAAAAAGTTTAAAAAGTTATATGGTAAAAATAATAAAATCCATGGTCATCAATTAGATAATGAGTTAATAAGCTAAAATCCTACTATTTTATAAGTATTCAATACTTTATATCAAAATTGAAGTCCCTTTGGTTCGTTATAAGAATGTAAATTTATAACCTTGATGCACAATTGGTTGTAATAATTCTCTCAAAATTGAATCTTGAATATTTTGTCTTAATATCTACCTTTTATGCCACTAGAGATGCCTTAGGACTAATTTTACCATTCCTTTAAATCATTTATAGAATGTCTCACTCATGCGTAGAATATGATAATTTAGATGGAAGAATTATCTAATAAATCTTCAAAAACCACTACCTTAATTATCAACAAAACTCAAAAGGATTAAAAAAGACAAAAGACTTCAAATACATGGGACAAAAAAAAAAGACATCAAATCAACCAAATAAGTGCAAATTATTCTACTCTAAAAAACTCAAAAAAAGGGGGCACTAAGTGTAGTTACTACAAAAAGGGGGCATGATGAGGCTTGATGTATAAGGAAATAAATGAATCTCACATAGATCTTCTTAAAGATAATAACATCAAGGTTCCTAAGTAATTTAGTGGGCCCAAATCCTCACCCTCCTGCTCCAACACAAGGAAAGGAATAGTAAAATCTCACTACTATTTTCTCTTCATGATCTACAATATCAATACTTGATTTGGGTGCTACAAAGCACATGGTTGCATTAAGTGAATTTCTTTCCACTTAAGCCATGATCTACTCTAACTATTTACATGAATGATGGTTCTACAATTGATGTTATATGGATTGGTTTAGTTGAGATGGTTGTATGCCACTTTAACAATGTTCCATGTGTTCCTTCATTATCCTCCAAACTTCTCTCCATCTATTAGCCTACTAATATAGGGCTGGGGAAGCAATTTGAGTTTACTATAGAGATAGTTACCATAAGGTATCTTGAAGATAATTTCAAAGTTTATGATGTATCATAAGGTATCCATCATATACTTGAAGGACTTAGTTGAAATATTATTATTTACCTCATGCATATATAGTTTGATCCTCTATTCCACAAGCATTTGAGGAAGAAAAGAGTATCATTGAATGGGACCTAGCTATGGAGAAAAAATGCAGTTCCTTGATCAATAATCTCACTTGGGATCTAGTCCCACTCCCTAAGAGAAGAAAAATGATTTGATGCAAATGGATCTTTTGAACAAATTATTTAGTAGATGGAAGCATTGATAAATACAAAACATGACTTGTCACTGAATTATTCTCACAAGTATCCCACGTAGATTATACTAGGACTTATTCACCTATCACCAAAATTATTATTTTTTGCCTAACTCTCACCATTACTTTTGTTCACCACTAACTTGTATATAAGATGGATGTAAAGAGTATATTTATTTATGGTGATCTATAAGAGGGATTATGTATGGCACAACCATATGGGTTCATTCATGATTATTCCTTGGTATGTATACTTTAGAAGTCCCTCTATGACCTCAAACAGCCCCCAAGGCTTGGTATGCCATGATGATACATTAATTATTTCTCTTGGTTTTACCCAATGTCACTTTGACCTTATAGTCTACATTTTATGTCAATATGAACACATTTTTCTATTAATATTATATTTTGATGATTTGATCATCAACAAAAGTTCTTCATCTAGATCTAGTTTCATACTACCTACTCTACATGGCATATTATCTATGGTAAACTTGGGATTGTGCATTACTTCCTTGGGATTGAGATCACTCAGAATAATTCTAGGATAAGTATTTATCAACCCAAATATTCTCTTAATCTACTTTCATGGTTCCAAATGGCTTCTTGTAAAGCCACCCCAACACTCTTTCTATTAGGCATAAAAATAGAGGCTCATTTTTTGACTCCTCTTGTTAATGCTACCTTGTACCAACAACTTGTGGGGAGTCTCATATACCTCACACATACTCATCCTGATATTTCTTATGCTATTGGCATGGTCTCTCACTTTATGCAAGAGCATCATAAGCTTCATTGGAAAGCTATCAAATGTATACCACATTGTGTATAAGAGACACACTTTTTTGGGATACACTACATAATAATTCAAGATATAGACTTAGTAGGATACATATATTTTGATTGGGTTGGTGATTTTGGGGATCACATGTATACATCTAGCTAAAAAATTCACCTTGGATGTGATATTTTATGTTGATTGAGAAAAAGAAACATGTTATTTATCTCTCATTATATAAAGAGGAAATAATGCTACTACATAGGCCATTTGGCTTCATCACATCCTAACAAAGTTTGGTATCACCTATCAACTACCATCCACCAATTTTTGTGACAATTAAAGTGCTATTATAATCTCAAGAAATCTATTTCATCATTAATGAAAGAAAAATATGAATATTTACATATATTACATTAGAGATCTTATATAATGTCAAATTATCAATCTTTAGTAATATCCTATATTATATTAGATTGCAATATTTTTTTCAAAAACCTTTCTAAAGAGCACATATGTTAATCTTTGAGATCTTCTAGGGTTACAAGACACTATCACTTCTAGGGGGATATATATTCCTTCCACTTCCCTTCTAGGGATAGATTTCTTTTCCTACATGTTTTCTCTTTCTCTTCCTTTTGGGGCTACACTCTCTATTCTTCGTACCTTGGGATTCTATTAGATTGTATATGAGTACCCGACATGGCTTGTCTTGCTAAGACTCATTTTTCTTTCCTAAGTTGCACTTAAGGAGGGGTTTTGGTGTAATAATTTACTTATTACACCTCATATTAAGTTTTCTTAGGTAAAATTTATTTAGTTATGTAAATTACTAAATAGTTGAGCACATTTATCATATCCTTGATTGGTGGAAGCACATGCCATCTTTACCTCATTCAACTCCTTGATTGAAAATAGTTAGGTGCCACCTCTCTCATGAATTTGAGTCTTCTTGACACTAAAACTCTTGAATGCATATTATATTCTCTAGATCAGTAAGGATTTCTAGGACGCTTGTCATCTTGTCTCATTGATTCCAAAGCCTATATATGTAGTCATTTCCTTCATGTTATCATCTAGAGAAATATAGAGATTAGAATTATATCACTTTATCTTTTGAATGTTATTAAATTTACATGTTGTCATAATTCTATTTTAATTTAGGGATATTTAATTTTGTCAACATTCCTTATTATCAAATCTAATAGTTTCCACAATTTCAACACTTTACTTTGCTCTTAAGTGGGGTTTTATAATGTCCTTTAAACTTTCATATATATTTATTCTCATACCATTTAGCTCCTCATTTTTATTTGGATATTTCTTATATATGTAAAGCATCCTTTGTGTCTTCACTCATAGGTTTCCTTCTCATCTCATCTAAACGAAAAGTATACATAACATTTTCTATTTTTGGCTTTGTACCGCTACCACTAATGGAAACAATTAGGTTTTCCCCTTTTACAATAGAGATCAAAGTAACAATATTAATTTATATCATCTTCTTCTAGCTTAACATCTACAAAACCAAGCTAACTTAAAATTAAATTAAATATATTTAAATGGTCTACAACAAAATTAACATATTTCAAGATTTTAGTTTGATGAGTCTAGGTGAGGTTCTAGTAGTGTCATTACTAAATACAAACCAAAGGCCAAATTCCATTAGGTCCATCAAACATATACTGATCCTCCCACCTAATTTGGATTATTGGAAGACAGTGTTGTAAAACATAAGAAAATCACCAGTGAAGCGATAGATCTATACATAGAAGTCTTGAATCAAAGGAATATGGAGAAATTTTTCTTTTAACTCAACCAATATGGGGATTTACTCTCCCCCACCCAAGTTTTTCATTCTACTGATCTGGTTGAGGGAATGTGCCCTCTAATTTCCCTATATATCTGTAAAATGGCTATTTCAAGCTGATGTATTTTTCAAAATTTTCATTAATGAAAGGGTGCTACCACCTTGGTAGTACTTACTAATAAAAAATCACCATTTTTCATTTTTAATGAATATAACCATCCTTTAGATACAACTTGTTAGTAATAATTTTAGTTTGAAAAATATCACCTATCCTCTTGTACAACTTGAATGAAATGGACTCTTCAAAAATATTCAAGAGGATAAAATATGCAATACACAATTGAATGGTTCCTCATGCATTCTTGTCTATTTTCAACCAAGATTCAACATATACATTAAATGGATTCTTATCTTTTGAAGGAAACCGTTGATCTCTTTCTTCAATTAGATCTTTCATCTTCAACTTCTACATCTTGTAACTAGTATTATTAAATTTATCAATATTCATATAGGAAGTAGAATCTAGGGTTTTTAATTATTTTCAAAAATATGCAAAACCAAACAATACAAAAGCTCTCACTATAGAAAAAAAAAACTTCAACACTTAATAGAAAGGTTTCCCTCTCTATGTAGAAATATTAGCTTTGATACCATATATTGAGAAACAAGGTTCAACTATTATAATAAAATATCTTACAAGTGTATGAAAATTTAAAATTTAGTTATTTATCCATGGATTATTGTATGATGATTATGTGATTGTATAAAGTATATAAACCATTTGAACACACGATTTATGTGGAGAAACCTTTTTGAGAAAAAAAATCCACATAAGAAACATGACAAGTATGTATTAATATTTAAGAAATAGATACAACTAACATATTAGGATTTTTCACTTTGAAAACACTTTTGTACCTATAAAAAATGGTATGAAACCATTATCTCATACCCTCAATAGATAAGAAAGGGGAGAGGAAAAAATTATAAGTGGTTTACCAAAACCATGGTACAATAGAAAACCCCCACACCCACCTTGGAGAGAATCTTCTAAGAATAGTAAAAATATAGATGACTTCACATGGACATCACATGGGTTTAGGAAATTAGCCCCTTGAATAGTAAACATAACCACAAAGATAGTTTTGATTCCATAACTCCCAACAACTCACATTGTTAAGTGTAGTGCTCAATTTTGGAGTGGCCAACTCATGTGGGTTCCATTTGATATGCATAGATCCTCCACTCCTCAATCCTAACAACTAGAATTAGGAAAGTTCATTTAGTGAGTCCAAAATCAACCATAACTACCACCATTGTTCCCCACCTCCTTCTTTAATATATGTAACAACTAATTCCAATATGAAATGAAATGTGTAGCATCTCAAGACAATTTCCACATAACCCAAATAGAGAAAATCATGCAAAAAAGTACTCAAAATCTATATTCAAAAGAAAAGAAAACATACCATCAAAGATGACACAAGATATACCTTGGAAAATCCCTCAAGAGGGAAAAACCCAACCTCCAAAAGCATCCATTACTTATGTATTATTAAACAATGAAACCATTACAATTGTACATCTTCTGAGCTCTCCATGAACACTTTTGAAATACAAGCTCTCTACAAGCACTGCATGTGAACAAGCGTATAACCGCATACCCCATTCCATGATTCAAATCTCATAAATGAAAACAAGAGATGATCTCAAACTCCTTAGCCAAAATGGTTAACTAGCCAAAATTAGCCAACTACCCATATGCTTGCTTTTATAGACATTAGCTTGTACAAAACCACCAAGTGGTGTTACAAAAAACTATGTGAATAATACCATGCGCTTACAAAACCATTAACTCCAATATTTAATTTTTGGAACTAAGTTTTCTCGATATTCGATATTTCCCCAATATGTTCTCATCCTATATCATGCCAATGCACAAAGATAGGAAGCCATTCAAAGATATGCCACACTAATTTCCACATAGAATTGCATGTCTTGCCTCCAATTGATATCCTAAAACACAAACACTCAATCCATAGGTAAAAAATATGCATCAATAGCTTCCAAGAATAATCACCATAACTAAAATAACACTTACAAGAAATGCTAACACATCCAACTATTCATACCTCTAAGGTATAAAAATATCATAACAAGTGAACCTCGTACCATCAACATATACAACCCATAACTTGCAATCACAAGATCCATGTGCCAAACATGTCATATGATGAACACACACATCCAAGAAATCCCACTAAATAGGTAATGTCAGTTTGAAAATAATTAAGGTATCCAAAGATACACCAATAGCATCACATAGAAGGTGTCACAAATATCATGTAGTACCAAGGAACATCCACAAAGATATGCAAAACCTACAAGAAATTTTTTTGCAATACAACTCTCACCACAAGTCTCCATAACTCTTCCAAGTTCTTTGCACTCAACAAAGAAAAGAGATAAAGGACCTCCATGTTGTCACAGAAAAAAATGAAGTTCAAGTAACAACACATGAACACAAACATAGTGACCATAACAGCTCCACACAAATCTCAACCCCAATGTCATGTAAATAAAAACATTTAGGAAGAAGAACGAGGCCAAAGAGAAAACCTAAAAATTAAAACTTGTAGCATGTGCTTCTACACACACCTTTAAATGCTAAGATGTGGTAAGTATGATATCTCCATAAAAACCCAAATAGAATAACAAATTATCCATATCTAACCATGACCAAAATGTATGCATCTCAAACCAAAGGAAGATGAAACTAAATATATTACCAAACCAAGGGAATAAATCCAACAACATATCATAAACTCAACATCAATAAATGAATTCACAATGCATTAGGAGATTTAAATATGCCAACACTCCTCAAATGAACCCTCAGGAACTAACAAACCATATCTCAAGATCCATATGCAAGAGAAGATAAATCATAAAATATAATGCGTCTAAAAACAATAATGGGAAATACCTATCAAATGATTATCCATCGAGTAGACCAAAAGTGGGGAATGAGAATGTTCCTCCAAGATATCCAAGTCATCATGAATAATCTAAGAACAATCTCCTCATAGGTCCATATTGAACTCACATCCATCCAATGTGTAGGATCCTTAGACTTTCCTATTGAAACCTTATCAAAGAGTATCCATCTTCAACAAATGTCTCTAATCCCAAGAGATATCCTAGCCTCACCTATATCTTTAAGTATCCATGAGCACTTGTAACTGATCAATCCATGCTAAAATACAAATATAACATAGTACTATCATGAATCTCCCAAGAAAATGACCAATGTAGTCAATACCAATAGAACCAATCAAGATCAATTCCAAAGATCCAATCTTGAGAATCAGGTACTCATCATTACACCACGACCTCACATCTCCTCAAAATGAGATTATATGCTCCAATAAATACATCATGCTCCTAAGAGCACTTGTATCATTCCAAAACTCTAAACACATGATCAAGAGTCCACCATGGAACAATAACATACCATCCTATAAACAAGGACCACAGGCTGATAAATAATAACCAACATCTCAACCAAGGACTCCAAGATTTCTCCTTGGTATAAGGATGTCAACATCTCCAAACCACATGAAGATAATCATCTCCTATCAATAGAACCCAAATTTTCAATTAACTTTCACGGTATAAGTAATATGATCCAAGAGCTCCTCCATGACACCAACTACCACTATAGAAGATCATCCATCATCAAATGATGAATCTACATCACTACCAAAAGCTCCCATTGAACAATGATATTGAGCTCTCCATGAAATCATGACAACCATCTCCTAAATGAAGGTCCTCCATGGCCCCAATGCAAGAAAATAAATCATCACCAAGAGCTCCTAAAGGGAATAGTAAAACCATGAAACCAAGAAGATATAACACCACCAACCATCATTGTCACTAGCTCCCATTGGAACATGTAATCAAGTTATCCATGAAATTGTGATAACAATATCCTCAATGAAGATCAACCAAAGACCCTCACACAATCAAATAACTCAAATACAACAACAGGAGCTCCTGAAAGGCAAAGAAAAACCACAATCCTCAAACTAAGAAGATACACCACCATAAACAATCAATAATCAATCCAACACCACCAACAATGCACCTACATAAACAATCATGTCATGTCAAAGTTCCAAAGGCACAAGGAACATCCCTGAAACCATGATCACCATCAAATATAACAACATCAAAATCCCATTGTGTCACACATGTCTACATCACACATAACCAACAAGCATAGATCCCACATCATGACTATATCTAGTAATGACATCTCTAAAACAAACCAAATAAATAAGTGATTATTTACCAAGCCAAAATATGATTTTTTAACAACACTAAAGTTTCTATGGGTATAGATAACCCATATCCAAGTCATATATGCAGTTTGTAAATATAAAAAACCTACAACACTACACAACTCTTAGATCCAACAATGAAACATACAAACTCAACAATATACTGATAACCATGTCAAATAAGGATAGTCAGAGATGTACATGTGAGTATATAATGACTCGAACACCAAATCACCAAGATTTGATTTTCACAAGCTAAAAAAATTACCATAGTCAACAAGAACCCATAAACAACTCAAATAGAAATAAAATAAAATAAATTATGCCAAAAAATCTCCAAACCTGATGCAATGTGTAGTTCTTTGAACAATCTTTACGTTGACTATAAGAAGTCTAAAATTTGACTATGTATGAACAAGTTATGACCTCTCCAAGTCAAAAAAGAATGTCTAACTTCCAAAAATAATTTCTCTATAAAAATATATGGAAAAACAACTAATACCATAGCATAGTACTCAAAACCACCTTTCCAACAACTATAAGATGTCAAAAAAATCGACACTGAGATGAAAGTTATGCTTCTTGGAAAAAAATTTCCCAATTAGGTTTGTTGGGGTGGCTGGTGAGTGGCTAGCCAGTGACCCCCAAGTGGCCCACCAACAACACAATACCATAGTGGTAGACCTTAAGAGAGTGGGTTAAATTTTTATTTGACATAATTTTAGGCCCCAAAGGGCATTGGAAAGTCGGCCCCACTAGACCGGGGGTCAAAACTGAGGGGCTTAAAGCCTCGCCAGCTTGACACCACCAACCAACAACTAACCAGGGCACCGTCGAGGGGGTTGACACCCCCATATTGTCCCCTATTTAGGATGACACAAAGGCATCAAATTTTTGGGTGCAGGGTCTGCGGAACCCCACCCTCCCCCCATGTTTTTTTTAAAATAAATTTTAAAAAATTTAATAGGATTTTTAAATACTGCACAAGGAATTATTTAATAATTTTTATTTTTATTTTTTTCTATAGACATCCATATGACTGGGGCTGGGGGCTTCTATTTTTTTGCATTTTTTCAAGTAACCAAAATAGGCTGAATTTTATGTCAATCTTCATCTCTCGATCCTCCTGGATCCAATGGTGAGGCCTATTTTGTCCCAAGGGGTCATTTATGAATCTTTCCCTACAAAAACCTCATGGTGAACACGCAAAAAATTCCTTTTTCCAAAAAAGATTCACTACAACCCCAAAACCCAAAATTTGCAAAAATAACCTACACAAAACCCTCATACCTTGCAATTTCTTCATTCTTTCTTGAAAAACCTTGGATTCATCTATACACTAGATCTACTCCAACAAGGGTTATAAAAAACCACAACCATGACTCTAATACCAAATGAAAAGAAATATTCAACCTCCTGAGACAATTTCCACATAACCCAACTAGAGAAAATCATGCAAACAAGTATTCAAAATCCATATACAAAATAATAGACAACATACTATCAAAGATGACACAAGATATACCCTAGAAAAACCCTCAAGAGGGAAAAACCTAGTCTCCAAAAGAATCCATCACTCATGTATTATTCATAAATGAAACCATTTCAATACATCTTTAGAGATTCCATGAATCTAATTGACACCTTAATCCTAACATTTAGTTGTGATAATGTTATTTATATTCTTAAAAAATTAAGTTAGATTTTAAAGCTAAAAAATATAATTTTCATTAGATATGGTAAGAATCTTAAGGATTATAACATTTGGAATACTCTACCCTTGAGAATGATTTATTGGAGAAATTTTTCATGGAATTTAGATCTTGGAAAAAAAGAAGAAGAGAAGATATAGCATTTTTAGACCAAGATAGATAAGTAAGAAGATACACATGTAGAGGAATAACAATATTCTTTTACTACACACTTAAAAGAGGTTCATAAGGTAACAAAAGCCAATTAACAAGTGAAGCCCACAAAAATTCTATTATTTATTTATTTCTTTTATTTTATATTAACAATGAAACTAAATATACGAAGAGAGCTCTTTTTTAAGGAGTGTGAGTCTTAAATAGAGGCCATGTAGGAGATATAATAACATTGGATAACTCTACGACTTAGGATCTAGTAAATTTGTTTGAGGAAATGAAGCCCATTAGATTAGGGTATATGTTTAAAAAATAGAGCATATGGTCTAGGTTGGAAAGGTATAAGACTCAACTAGTGGAAAAAGGTTACTTATAGACTAAGGGGGTGGATTTCGGTGAAATATTTTCCCCTATTGCTATTCTAAGATTGTTTCTATTTTGTGATTTTGAAGTAGAGAAAATGGATGTTAAAAAGAAATTGCATGGAGATTCAAATAATATTTATATGAATAGCATAATAGCTTTATGGTGAAAGGAAAGGAAAAATTAGCTTGTAGGTCAAAGCTTTGTCTTTGTATAGTTTCAGGAAGTCACCTTGGATGTCATATCAAAATTTTAATACTTTTGCATTAGAACTTATATTTGTAAGGAATGAGGCAAACCATTATATTTATTATAAATTAATTGATGCCAATTCTTAATCATTGTCTTATATGTTTATGATGTGTTTATTGGAAACAACAACCCGATATGATTAGAGGGGTCAAAAATTATCTTTCTACTGCCTTTAACATGAAGGATTTAGAGGCTACAAAATACATATTAGGTATGGATGTTAATATAGTTATGTCAACAAAAATATTTGGTAACTAAATGAAGTATGCTAACACTATTTGGTAGAAATTTTCTATGCAAGTGTATAAGAGAGTGGGTATTTTTTACCTATCACTATAAGGTTATCTTTGGAAGAATTTCTTAAGTTAGAGGATAGTTTTGACTTGATATGTATAATATTTCATATATTCTAGTGTCATAGGTAGACTAATGTATGATCATTTTTACTAGACCAAATATTTCCCAAGCAATGGAAGTTCTTAAGTAGTGTGTTTATACCTAACCCTAGTAGAGAGCATTGGAATATGTGAAAATGGTGTTTGTATTTTTTTGTGGGACTTCTAATTATTATATTTTTACAATGGGACTAATGATTTTCATTTAAGATGTTGGGCACATATGGCTTTGTTGATGAAAATTAAGTAGAAGAATTAGATAGTAGAAGGTCAACTAGTGATTATGTATTCACTCTATCTGTAAGCGTAATTAGCTAGATAAGTAAGAGGGAACCAAAGGTTGCATTGTCTACTCTAAAAGTAGAGTACACAACTACTATAAATGCTTGTAAGGAGGCAATTTCATTACAATATTATATGATCAAGTATTGGCTTTAAGTGTAAGAATGTAAATAATTTGATATACCATGTCCACATTAAGCATATAGATATTTATTGTCACTTTATCCTTAAGATAGTTGAGAATGGGAAGGTTGTGATACAAAATTTTGACACTTGAGATAATGTTGTAGGTTCTCTCACTAAGCCAATGAAGACAAATAAGTCATATTGGTGCAATGGAGATATGGGCCTTGCCTCTTCTAATACTTATTTTATTTATTTATGGTTCCTCTTATGCCTTTGAAATATAAATATCAAGTGGTATACTATTAGGATTAGGTATATTATTCACCTTGTGAATCCTAGGCACTTATTGTAATATTTAATTATTTGTAGATGATATAAAATGTGTATTTAAGAAGATTTCATGAAATGAGAAAAATGGGATGCCATTGTAAGGGTGGAAGATATATATTTAATTATTATTTATTCCTTGATGAATTAAAAATAGGGTTACAAGAAGAAATTGAACAAGGAGATTATAGAAAAAGGTACAAGTTGAGAGTTTTACATCACCTTCCAAAAATAGTGGTCATAGAATGCAATTAGTGCCCTTATGGAGCACTTAGGATTATATTTGGCCAATTTATGATAGTTATAAAAAATATATGATGTGCAAGGTGTGTAATGGGTGTAAGAGGAGTTACTATTATGAGATACTTGACCATTGATTATGAGAACTTGAGTGCCTAGTCTGGGCCAATAGTTTTAACTCTTATTTTATAAAGTACTTTATTAGTTTTTAATTTCTAATGTAATATATATTGGAGGCACATGGGATAGAAGTGTTATCTTTATTTTATACCCATTATTATGTTGTGAGATTACTATCATATTAAAGGGATAAATGGATTATATTAGTGTACTCTAATCTTTAAGACTAATTATACAAGTTCAAGGGTTTCTTTGGTGGTGCACTTTTCCTTAAAAGTTTTTCTCTAGATAAATCTAGTATTATTCTTATGTGTTATTTTAATTTGTTGCTCTCTATTTCCATCATATAATCTATCGCATGTATTTAATCATAATTGGCTATTAAAGATCAATGCTTCTCTTGAACTATTTACTTATTTTTCTAATATTATCATATGTCACCCATCTATCAATTACACACATTTTTTTATATATTTACACCTCACCCTATCCATATTATTACATGTTGATATACATGTACCCTATATATACATTTATAAATACCTATACAAACACATTTTTTCATCTACATAGTATCAATGTAAATCTACCTATTTTATGCCCAAGGTCATATTTGTGCTCATGGGGTTGACCCTATAGTTGTAGACTTGACCTTCTCAAATTTATTTTTTTAAGTTCAATTTTGACTAACTCCCACCTATACCCTTCCTACCTAGAGTTGACTAAACATAAATTTATGTGATATATTGCTATATATCCTTGTATTTAAATGCATGCTTACTATATTCATTAAATCATCTACATCTTTCATGATATATTTTTCTATCATTAACATTCTCATACTTCAATTTTGATGCACTAAAAAATATAGATATACACAAGTATTCTAGGAGCATATGCTTGTTTGAAGAGAGTAGAAGCATAATAGTAAGTCTCATTTCCAAGAAAAAATAAAAAATACAATAAAAAATCATGCCCCAAATTTTGAAGGTAAAATTTAAGGGGGCTTCAATTGAATCATGTTATATTGACTCTAATTAATAGCCACATGGCATTGCATGATACCCAATAGTAGGAGGAGGTTGACCCCCTTAGATCAAACTCTTTATATATATATATATATATGAAAAATTTAGTAGCATTTTAAATGTACAAAGGGATTCAAAATGAAAGGGTTGAATCAAACCCTCTTAGATTAAACCTTCTTATGTTTTGCCCCTATGGTACATCTGTTTCCCCTACTATCTACATGTTACAATTTAGAGGACAAAACTTTGACAGTTTTCCTTATGTTGCAAGAGTTAAATAAAGTTATTCAAATATCAAAATCACAAGTGCATGATCCTTTAAATTAGATTTTTAAAAGCATAATACATAATATAATTTTTAATATTATATTTTTGTTTATTTTATAAGTATGATAGGCATGTTACAAAATTAAATACATATATTCGAGATAATAGAAAAATGATGTAAGTAGGTAATTTTTTTTCTAAAATATACTATATTTCACATTGATTCCCTTATTTCAATAAATGGACAAAGATAAATGTGTTATCGTAAAACGTAGGTCTAATTTTTATAGAAATTTAAAAAATTAGAAATAAATAAAATATTCAACAAAAAGTTATAAAAAAATATATGCACATAAAATATTGGACTAATGAGATCTATTTCTAATAAAATTTGGCAAGATTATATTTTTATTGAAAGTTACATGTTAGGGTCAAATGTCACTCTTTATAAAATTAAAAAAAAATGATTGAAAACTAACAAAAATAATAGAAATATATATTTTATTAAAATTCGTAAAAATTATAGATTGAAATTATAAAAAAAGTGACACAAATTAATAGTTTACACCATCTTTAAATTATTTATAATTTGTTCAATATAATGGATAAAATATGTTGAATGTTGATTTTTATAACTCAATAATGTTGTAAAGTGAGACACATTATTGTGCAAAATATCCAAGAGTATTATTTCAATTTGTGCATACATTATTGTGAGTTGGCCTAAACAAACACATTTCAATGTCATATTAGGTAACCTTCAAAAGAATTTCTAAATATTTTTAGCCTTCAAATAATAATAATAATAAAAAAACAAAAGGAGCAAATATGAATTAAGATGAACACTTTATAGTGTATACTCAAACCTATATAGAACAAAAAGAACATTCTAATCCTAAAGTAGACCATACAGTGTCATTTAAAATTCACAAATTTCAATCTTATAACAAGATGCATTACGTGGAGATAAAGATTGTAAAATAGTATTTTTTTTGTTGAAAAAAGCAATAGAGTTGTTAGAATATGCCCATTTGTAAACTTAAATAGCTCCAAATTAAAGTCATGGCGATCAACAATGCAATTGACCACATTGTATTTGGTTCATATGAGTGATTTCATCATTGAAATTGTAGTTGGAGTGAAGGTTAGTGACTATTAGATTACATAAATAGTGCACTATTGTGGTAATTATTAGTCATTAATTGTAGATGACTTAAATTATTGCTAATCATTTTTGCATCGAAGCAATAAAATGATATTAGATTATAGGACACTACTTCAATATGTAATTTTTTTTTTGCAATTACATAATTAAATATATTTAGTGCATAATTATATTTAGTGTAAGTCTTTGTTTCAAAAAATCAATAATTTAGAAATCAAGAATTTAATTTTATAGAAAAGGATAGCATTGAAAGCATAAATCATTTCATATTAATTTACCCTACCACCTCAAAAGATTATTATGATGGCTATAGTAGTGTCCAATAGTATTCAAACAACAACATTTAAACATTAATAGAGTTGAAATTTAAGCCTCAAATTTACGTTTGATTAAGACTTACATTATTGATATAGTTCAAATTTGAACCTCAAATTAATATTTGAATAAGACTTACGATATTGATATAGTTAAAATTTTATTATAAGAATTTAATACATTCAAAATGTAAAATAAATAAATAATAATTTCATTTATACACTAAATGTTCAAGTAATATGAATTAAATAAGAAAAGTAGTCATAGACTATAGAATAGTATTAGAATTAGGAAAATCTAGGAGATAATATAACAAACACAAATGAGCAATGCATAGATTGTATTTAGATGACCCAAATTACAATGAGTACAAAGCCTTGCACATATAGACAAGGAAGAAGCAATCCACCTATGAGGTGGATTGACAAGTGCCCCATAATGTGGCACAAATGAGTAGACAAGTGTCCTATAGATGTCAACCTTAGGAACACTTGGAGTGTGCAAACCACCAACCTCTATGACCAAGTCATCAACCTTGATGCCAAGTGTTGAGTGACCTTTGAGGTGAGATGGAAAGACTTCCAACCTTACGTGCATGAGGTTAACCAAATAACTTGGTAACTGCTAGAGGTATAAAAGGTTGCACATTCAATTAGACAAGATGTTGTCTAACCTCATCAACCTGAGTACACTTCAGTATAGTGAATAGATTAAATATTCACACTAACAAGTTCAGTTATTATTATTATATGAGAACGACTAGATTATATAGATATCAAGATCTTTATCTTTATATAATGGATTAAAACATGAATAAGTATACATCTAAACTAGAAGTCGTCCTTCAGCTAAGCAATCATATGTAGGGGGATCTCATCCATGAAAGTTAATCAAAGGTTGAAATTGGCCAAGGACGAAAATCTAAACTAGAAATCATCCTTCAACTAAACAGTCACGTCGAAGGAGATCTTGTCTATGAACATTGATTAGAAGTTGATACTGGCCCAAACATACTTTGGAAAGTTTAAACCTTAATGAATGACATTTCAATCATTGACTATCATCGTCACCAATTACATCCAATAAAAAAATTATTTTTGTATTTCCATTAGATTGACCGACTTAGATTCCTTTCTTGCGTTAAAATATTCAAGGAATTTGTGAACGGAGTGGTTACATCATAGTCTCTGAATTTGGAAGATTTTTGTTAGAAGTCCCATTTACCAGTAGTTTTTAGGTCGCGTGTACTTCTGCTATTTAGTGAAAGTAGCTGCAGTCATTGTCAGTTTGGAGTGGTTTTACCCACTCTGTGATCATACGGCGAAACTAAATAATCTTCAACACTGCACCAACAATACCTTTGGAAAAGCGAAAAGCTAATGTTAGTAGGTGTAAGTGTTGAATATAATAAGTACAACAATTACATCTCAATTTTGGCCGTGTTTATGCCGTTGAGTGGCATGTCAGAATCCCTCAACTGCTCCCTCACCCGTGTTTGGACGGTAGCGGTGACAGAAGCTCAAAAATATAAATGTATTTACAGAGCTACATAAATAAACAATGGCGCCTTTATTATTAATTTCATTTCAGAGACTTCATCCCAGTTGGAATGCCATGGCATGGAAAATGATGATTCACTTGCTGCAGGCTATTATTATCTTAGTTGCATGAAATAGCATTCACATTTTGTAGCAAAAGATTTTAGTTTGAGAAATGTCATGGGCATTTCAATGGGTGAATTCAAGAAAGTGCAGCAGGTTGTAGCAAATAACAGAATTATATCTCTGTTGATAGTAGCCACTGCTTTCTCTCTCATCATTTTCTGCTCTTTTCTGCCATCCTCCTCTGATTATGATGATGATTATGGACAGAATTCTAGAGTCAATCTTGGCTTGAGCTTGCCTCCCGCCTCCTACCACCATGATAACATCACTCCAAATTGCTCTGTATTAACAGAGGAGAGCAGTAACAGAAATATTTCAGTGGAGATTCATGATGGAAATGATGGATCAAAAAATGGAAGCAGTTCCCAAGAGTCTGAGAAAGTGATAGAGTTTGTTAATACCACCCAAAATTTGTCCCCACCGGTGATACAGTTAAAAGAAGAAGCTGCTCTGGAATGTAATAAAGTGATAGAGTTTGTTAATACCACCCAAAATTTGTCCCCACCGGTGATACAGTTAAAAGAAGAAGCTGCTCTGGAAAGTAATCTTCCTAAGGAAGAAAGAGAGGATGGACTGGCATTAACAAGGGAGAGCAGCACTATTAACAGAAATGTTTCAGTGGAGGTTCATGATGGAATTGATAGATCCAAAAATGGAAGCAGTTCCCAAGTGTCTGAGAAAGTGACAGAGTTTGTTAATACCACCCAGACTTTTTCCTCACCGGTGATACAGATAAAAGAAGAAGAAGCTGCTCTGGAAAGTAATCTTCCAAAGGAAGAAACAGAGGATGGAGTGGCAGTTATAGAAACGAAAAGGGCACAAATGACAGAATTTTCCCAATGTGACTTGTATTCGGGCAAATGGGTGTATGATGAATCTTACCCTCTTTACCCTGCTGGAGAATGCCCATATATGAGTGCAGATTTTAACTGTCAAGTCAATGGGCGTCAGGACTCGGACTATACAAAATGGAGATGGCAGCCTTCACACTGTCACCTTCCAAGGTTTGATATTTGATATGAATTGTCTTGATTTTAGTACTGTGCAGTTGGTTTAATCTTGTTAAAATGTGACATATATTAGGTTGAATGCCTCGGACTTGCTGGAGAGAGTGAGGGGGAAGAGAGTGATGTTTGTTGGGGACTCCATTAATCGCAACCAGTGGGAATCCATGCTCTGCATTCTCAGGACTGTGGTGCCTCAAAACAGAAAATCTTTCGGTCCTTCCAAAGATGGCGGCACCACTTCTTTCGTAGCTCAGGCGTGTATTTTTTTAATTTGTTTGATAAATTAAATTTGTGTATGGCTTACATAAAACCAGCTTTTTCAGTTACTCCCTCCCAGTGTTTTAATAGAAGATTTATAAAGCAGTCATGGCGGTTAATCTATGCAGGATTACAACTGTTCGTTTGAATTTTTCTGGGCACCCTTTTTGGTGGAACAAGGCAGCATCAACAGGGGCAACAGCAGCAAGGAGATACTAAAGCTGGATGCCATTGAAAAGCATGCAGCTTATTGGAGAGGTGTCGATATCCTGGTCTTCAATTCAGCTCACTGGTGGACACATGGAAATAAAGTGGAATTGTAAGTTTAAGTTTCAACTAATCATCTTAACCAAATTATATTTTCATGCGAGGAAGTCTTTGTTGTTAATGATATAAGGTTTTTACAATTTATAATGATATCTGTTGTGTCAGAAACTTTTTCCATCGATCTCAGTGATCCATTACGAGGATAATAAAGAGTTAAAAAATGAAAAATCTCTAATACAGTTGAATCCAAAAACAATAGATAAGTCAGTTCAAAAGAACACTTTTTGACTTTTTTCATATTTTTTATTTATAATATTAAAATATGTTATGATTCATGGGAATTAGTTGTAGAAAAATTAGTTAAAAAAAATAGAAGGGATTCAATAATTTGATAGTTATAACCAACACATCAATTATTTAACATCAAAGTTATACAATGAATTTATGGTAGTTGCAGAATTTTAAGTGAGAGTTTAAGTGGAAAGGATTAAACAATCTGGTAGTTGTAATCAACACATCAATTATTTACGTAACATCAAATTCTATATAAATAATTTATAGTAGTTGTAGAATTTGAAGTGTGGGGAGTTTAAACGGTTTGGTAGTTATAATTAATATGTCAATTAATTTTAAGCACGAGAGTTAAAACAATTTGGTAGTTATAATCAACACATCAATTATTTATGTAAGATCAATTTCACATAAATGATTTATAGTAGTTTTAGAATTTGAAGTGGGAGGGTTTAAACAATTTGGTAGTTGTAATCAATACATCAATTATTTACCTAAAGTTGATTTCATATAAATAATTTATATTAATTGTAGAATTTTAAGTAGAATGGTTTAAACAATTTGATATTTATAATCAACACATCAAATATTTATGTAATCTTCAATTTTATATAAATACTTTGTACACTGATTATAACACACAATTAAATTTAAATAATTCCAACATTGACTATATAACATACATATTCATTGTCTACATCTTAAATTAATTTTCAACAACTTATATTTAATAAATAATTTATTTTGTAATTATGAATTGACTTATATGACTCATAATTGGTATGAGTTTTCCACAGTCTATGAAATTGCAATGTTTACCTTTTAGATTCAACTATATATGTTTTTTGATCTGTGATCTATTGTCAAAAAAATCATTTAATAAATTATTATTTATATTAAGAAAAAAAATCACATTTAGTATAAATTATAACATAAATTGATAGACTAAGAAAACAATATTTTATATTAAAATATAAATAAACTTCTAACAATTTTTTGACTTTATATGCAACAGGAACGATTTCTATATGGAGAACAACCACCTTCACCCAGAATTGGATCCAATGGTTGCCTTCAAAAGAGGGTTGACTACATGGGCCAATTGGATAGATCATAATATTGACCCAGCTAACACCAAAGTGTTCTTCAGAGGATTTTCTCCCATGCATTTCAGGTAAACCAGCCAAAGCTTTCTCTCCCCACTTTAGACAAGATTTATTGAGTATTGATTACAACTAGTTGTATAAAAGAAGTAATTGAGTGTCGCCATTGTTTGAGTTACAGTTCAAGACAATGGAATAACCCAAAGGGTCATAAGTGTAATTTTGAAAGGGACCCAATTCTTGAAGAGTCATACGTGAATCCATATCCTGAAAGAATGAAAATAGTGGATGAGGTGCTGGAAAAGATGAAATATCCTGTATCTCTCATTAATATAACAAGGCTATCAGATTTCCGCAAAGATGCACATCCAGCAGAGTATAGGTTAAGAGGAGGGAAGAAGCTGACGCCAGAGCAGCGGAAGAATCCAGACAATTTTGGTGATTGCAGCCATTGGTGTTTGCCAGGATTGCCTGATATTTGGAACGAGTTATTCTATGGGAAACTGCTCATGCTCACTTAGATCGTCCTTTCTATTTTCCATAACATTTCTTATTATTTTAGCATTTTTTTTTCTATAAACTGCAGTGTATCTGGTGGTGATGGGTGATGTTGGCATTATACCTCCTCCGCCCTTCTACACCATAAAGTCTATGGAGACTGGATCACATGATCAATTATTATTAGTCAATAGACTACATATAGTGTGGGATTTGAATCTAAAACAAGTCCCATGCCTTCAAACTACTATTGAGTCATCAGAAAAAAGTTTTAGTTGCCGTTTAATTGTAAATCAGTTGCCATTTATAAAGTAAAAGCCTCCAAAATCTCACTTATTATGTAAAAGTCAGATAAACATTGATTTTCCAATGGATAGGAACATTCTATTTCCATTTCCAGTCAATTTGATGGCAAGTTTCTTTTTTCATTTGCGTTGTTTTATGTTTTAAATGTGTATGCAAATATTTCAAAATAAGATAATACTTAATTTCTTTAAGGAAAAAATATAGATTTGTCTAAGTTTATTTCATTTCATTATTTAACTCACTTATTATTAATTGTTTAATCCAACAACATACACTAGAATTTGCAGTACATAATATTCATACGCACCTATGCACAAACACGTGCTCTCTAACATATTAACATACATATAATTTTTTATGGGAATAATCCTTAAACATCCTTAAATACAATTGCTAATTGTAGTATTTATGAATAGATTATATTTGAAGGTTTTTCTTTTACTAATTGAAATTGCTAATTAAAAATATTTTTAATAAATCTCGTTGATTATTATGTTCGACTTTCTATTTTAACCTAGACAATCGGAGAAGGGAAAAATTTATTAGGTATTACAGTACTCCTTCGTTTAAGCCCGAGCACTAGGACAGTACAAATACCCGACAGGCCTCGAACTTGATGTTCTCTGGGCCGACATGAAAAATCTGTTTGTTTTAGCCTGCGCACGGAACTCATACTTTGTGCTGCACTGTTAAATTTCAGGAGCCACGTTTTTTCTTTGATGTAAGAAATGACAAGTAATAAAAAATAGTACTACGACTGATTGCTCAGATATAATATGTATATTTGCTCTATCTAGCATTTAAAATGACAGTCTGTCTGTCAACCTTTTACCGCTTGCTTATTTATTTGCATACAGATTTAAAACAATTTAATTGAAAAAACACAATAGAATGTTCCGATGAGTTGTCAAATCAATACTTATCTTGCTTTTATGTGATAATGAGATTTTGGAGGCTTTTACCTCATATTTTGGAGGTTTTTACCATTAAACAGCAGCTGGTTTATCATTAAATGGCAGTGAAACTTGTTTTCCAACAACTCAATAGTAGTTTGCAGATGTGAAACTTGTTTTAGACTCAAATCTCACATTATATGTAGCCTATTGACTAATTAAAACAAACAATTTTAATTAATCAAAAAATATTTTTTAATATTTTTATAAAATATAAATAAAATTCTTAATAATAAAATAATTTCAATTGTTCTTAAGATTTAAGACATATTTACTATTTTTAAAAATTCTATATTCATTATTTAATATATTATAACTTATATATATTTTAATCTTAAACTCTTATTAACATGCATTCATATATATATACATATTCATATATATATATATATATATATATGATCTTTCAGAAATACAATATACTTTTACAATCTTTGCTATTTTCCATTAAAAAATGAGTGTCTACGTGCTGATTATATTGACCTCATTTTGTCCATCATGGTATGATGAAGTTTAAAATCGGTCTAACTTGATCAAATAGATCGAGGATGATCTTTTGAATTCTAAATTGCCTTCCAATTAGTTGTAATTTCAAAGTTTTTATAACAAAACTAGAAGGGAGGGTTCTAGAAAACTGTATTTTTCAGATTTTCAAATCAACAACCACATTTATTATTAGTTTAGAAAGCTTATGTAAGATGAACCAGTGCCATTGTAAAATTTATCTTTGTTTGACGAAGATTCAAACCTGCGATTCTGCATACAAATTTATGGAGTAATAAATTCAATTTTAACCTGGCATGTCTTTAGCCGATAGGCTATTCTATGTGGGGGAACCCCACTGGCATTTCCTACAGTCAGATGCTGGCGGGAACCCCACGAACTATTCCGAGAACGCCTTCCGGCCTGCAAAACGTACCCGTCACGTCGTTTTAAAGTGCGATGGCAGAGACAAGGCGTGCGAATTTTGACAAATGCGGAGGCAAAGAATGAATTACCGGACAGTATATAACTCTGAAAAATTAATTGGCAAACTAAATGAAAAACTAGTGTGTACTCGACCTCATAATTTTTTCTTCAAATATCGAAGTCTGAGTCATCAGAATTATATTTATTAGTTAATGGAATCGAAAATGAGTACATCCATAGGACAAAATACAACTCTAAAGAATTAATTAAAGTGACGGTATCAACTGGGATGGACAGAGCGCCTGACTTCGGCGGCGAAAGTTGTAGACCACTGCGTGACCATCGCGCGGCCGGTGTGCATGAATTGTTGCGTACGGCTTTGCATGGTACATTAAGACATGACTATACAGCTATTAAATAGTGTGCTGTGGATTTGTTGTGGATGCGCTGATTTTGGGGACCACATAACTGCATTTGGTCTTCCTATACCTGGCTATGTTACAGTGTGGACGTGGCAGAGGTAACAGAATACGAGGAAGGAAAAATCTAACGACAAAGTGTTTTTTAATCGTCTTTAACGGTGAACTTGTGAATAGGTAAAGTTGTATAGGGGAGAGGGCCCAGTAGTCGTGCACCCTAACTTCGCGCTTCTAATTATCCTACGTCGAAATTTCAAATCACTCCCAAATTTTTACAGCAGCTTACTTGGCAAGTTCTCTGCTTATAACTAAGTTTTTAGGGCCACATCATCAAATATGATGCCACATCAGCATGCGTTTTTGTCAAGGTGTCCAAAAAGGCCCCAAAAAATAGTGAGACCAATTCTCGTGCATTACATAATGAGTAGTTGAGCGCTGATGTGGTATCACATGATTGGTTGCTTTTTAGATCAAAAGCATACATTTTGTTTAATTATGGGTAGTCAAATCACAACTATTAGACATTATATAAACGACTATTGGGTATTATATTTACGATTGGGTGCGCGACTATTGGACCCTACATGACTATTGGGCCCTCTCCCCTAAACGATCTTCAAATTCTTTTAGTTGACGATTGACCTGGTACAAAAGTTATCTAGGTTAAATAATAAAAAAGTTAATTTAAAATATACAATTAATTAAATAAAAAATACTAAAATTAAATCAGTATGCCTATTTTAAATTTATTTATTTAAAAAACAAGTTGTATTAATTTTTTATATAAGATAGAGAAGTCATTTAAGATAATAAAAACAAAATTTATATAATGAATAAAATAACTATTTAACTACAAAATAACTAATATACACTATAAAAATAAATAAATAAAATAAATAAAATAACTATTTAACTGAAAAATAACTTATATATACTATAAAAATAAATAAATAAAATAATTTATATAATAAATAAAATAAAAAAGATTCTTTAAATAAATAAATATAATAATATAATAAATTTTTAATAAAAATAAAATTTGTTCTATGTCATAAAATCCAAACAATAAACAAATAGAAAAATGAAAA